>BMAU01006369.1:0-303250 GCA_019973935.1 Trichonephila clavipes | reverse complement strand
AGCATCTTTGCTTTTTGGTCTGATTTCACCATTTATTTTTAATTTTCATTAAATTGATAGTGGTTACAGGAAATTTGGAAGAGCATATGATTGAGGCGAAGAGTTACCAGAAGACTTGCAACAAAAGTGAATTGCATGATATAACAAAACTGAAAAATTTTAAAGAAATGTTTCAAAGTGTAAAAATGGATATAGAGAGATGTATGTGTTTCATTATGCTTTACCAAATGCTTACAGAGCAGTTGTCTATTTCAGATATGGTGCAAAAATGTAAAATATTATAAAGTTGCTTTTATAATGTCAGAGTAGAGTTTTTGCTCTTAAAAAAATTGACAGAATCTCGTTTGGAATTGATAACTTCATTTGTAGATGTTACAGATGGGTTTTGTTGAGTGTTTTCAAGTGTTAAATAGGTAAAATAATGTGTTTGGAGGCAATTTCTGTGTTACATGGTATTAGATAAAAAGGAAATGAAGATTTGAACAGTTTGTTACCATTTAGACCATGGTGATTCAGGAGAATCCATTCCATCTTGAAGATATTGAGTGACTAATTTATGAGAGGAGTTTTGGCTGAGATTTTTTGCATTTGAAGAAGAATGGTGGTTAAGTTCATTTTGGTTTTAGAAAAGTAGTAAGATTGGCCTAAACAGTTGAGTGAGAAAAGGGACACAAATTGTAGACAGTGGATACAGTGAATCCCCAGCGATTCTGTCAAGAGTTCATGGTTTTGATTGGAGTTAGTAAGTGAGTCATTAAGCTAAGTTACAATATTATGATTCAGGTAGTTCTAAGAACTGAACATAAATGAAATATCTAGTTTTTAGAGAAAGTAAGGATATTAAAAGATTCTTTTAACTTCTTTAAGCCCATTTTTGGACAATTGTGGCTTACTAGAAGGAAGACTTTTGAAATATCAGCTTACCACAGAAATTAAAAATATCTCTATTATTACTCTTATTATTATTATGTTAATGTCTCTATTTTTAAATAGAAAACCATCCATTAAAAAAAGTTACACTGTTCTATAAAAGGGAACGTTGATACAATTTTTGTCAATCCTTATGTAAAATGAGCCCCTTTTTTGTCCCATCACCCACTATTTTCTTGATACCCTCTCTCCAATTTCTATCACTATTTGATAATTTTGTGGCCATGACTTTGATGTGGAAGAGGCAAAGGGATTATTTTAACACTTAAGTGTAAAAATAAAAATGTCTGTAATAAATAATAATGATTAATATAATATATAATAAGTGTAATTCATGGTAAAAAGTACCTTAATCTGATGCTTGCTTTCCTCTTTGTATCTGAAGTAGAAATTTCTCGTATCAATGACCAGCTGTATTCTGACAACATACTTGCAATCCATTCGCCTGAAAGTCTCCTCTCAAAATGAGCATTGTTTTTATGGAACTATTCTCGTATTCTTTTGAAGTGCTTGAACTTGGCTGTCTCATCATCATAGGAAGCAGCATTTTTTGTGAAGCCCGTTTGTTGACCTGCGAGTGAGCAATAACTTTCAAATCAGTGTAAAGTGATGGCGTGTACAAATGGGGAAAGAGAGTGTGGCGATATTTAAATAAGCCAGTAACTGCCTCAGAGAGGAGTGATCACTATTGTCTAGCAGTATGTTACAAGCTTATGAATCCATGGGTCACCCTTCGGGTTCTAATCTCAACATTGGCTGAATACCTATGAATTCAATGTCAGGGGATGGAGACCCACGACCTGTAGATTCATAAGGATGTAACATACCACTAGACAAAAGGGATCACCACTGTTCGGAGGCTGTTGCTGGCTTATTTAGATGATACCACTATAGAGGTCTGTGTCACTGGCACAAAGTTTCCAGTTATCATGATAACAAATTTTTATTAAAGAGATTTAACTGATATTTTCATAAGTCTCTTTTTTTAACCACAGTATATGTGCAACTTGGACTGATGGTAAATCATTTGCATTGGTCAACAGCACAACTTTAAAGCTTGTCTTTGATGAATCTGTAAACAATCTCTATTTGTATAGATCACAGGACACCTTCAATTTTATCATTATTTTTTTTAAAATTAGAGTAGAAAATGAAGCCTTCATCTTCCAAAAAAGTAGTAGCTGCATAGCTAAGTGATAATCTTCGCAAACTTTTAGCTGGCCTTGTTGAATTGCAGTAGCAAGTTCATTGAAGTGCCTGAAGATTTGCTGTTTAGAGAGGATGGTGCATGTTAAATCTGTCAAAATGTGAAAGTATTCCTTCCATTGGCAGAGTGGAAGTCTGGAGTGGGTGGGTGCCAGCACGTGTGTTGTCTTTGTCACTTGACTGTGGTTCCAGATTGCAGATCCATCACCTGTATTTTTGCTTTAAATTAAAATAAAATCTGAAAGTTCACAATTTACTGTCTGGTCTAAAAAAGAGATTTTTATGCCTCGAGTTGAGGGTGTCGTTGAATTAAATCACATGGATGTTTTTTATTGTTGTTTGATGCTGGTTCTAGCTGTTGCTGAAAGTCTTCCAAATCCATTTTTAAGTTTAGAATATAGGTTTTGGGGGACCACTAGGATTGGCAAAGATTTGTTGCAAGTTGACTTTCTGATTGTGAAATATTTCCACTAAGAAGATAATGATACAGGACTACAGTGATAAAGCAATGAACTTCAAATTGTGTCGAATCAGGAGATTTATTGCACAAAACACAAAGTAGGTGGAGTTATTCAAACTTGCAAGGTACATTGAATCCAAACTTTCTTGCAAGGCTGCATGGTCTATCCTTCCTCCCTCACTTTTAGCTGAAACTGTTGCTATATATTTTTATTATTTGGGGGAAGAAAAGGGGGTAGGGGACATTTAACAATAAAAATAATTATTCCCCCTTCCAAGTTTAATTCTGAAGGAAATTACTGAACTGTAATTAAAATGGAGGGCGTGGGGGATGTCCTGAGGAAACAGTGGGTGAAGGGACAAAGTAGGGGAAGGGTGCATTCAGATTTCAAAAGGTATTTTACTTTTGAATATACAGAAATGTTTCCAAAGTAATCTTCATGCAGAGCGCAGTGTTATTAATGCAGTTCAACTATTTAATGTAGTTGCATGAAGAAGTACAATTAAAATATTAAATTGAATTATAGAAGCATAAACTACCATTTTTTTTTTTTTTTTTTTTTTTTTTTTTTTTTTTTTGTAGAAAAATAAGAAATAATCATTTGTGTCAAATTTTGCTTCGAGAGCAACACATGATTAGCATTTCTTAAATATGCTGTTGACTTTGACAGATCATTTCGGTTTATGATAAGGTCAGGAGACTCCAGTGACCAGTGCTATTATTTCCTCCATCATTGGGTTACAATGTTTGAATGCCTAGAAATCATGATGTTAACATTTTTTTTTATAGTTTGTACTTAATCATTATAAAAATGGCTCTCAATATTTTTATACATTTGGAGTTAAATTTACCATATCCTTATCAAATGATGATACTGAGAGAAAATGTTAAAAATAAGTAGTAAATATATACTATATTTAATTTTTCTTAAATAATTTATTTTATTGGTCTTTTAGTAATCAAATGTAAAAAAAAAGAGGTCTCCTTTATATTGGATCTTGTTCTTTTTGGACGTTATTTTTTGTGTTAATTGAATCTAAGTATGCTCAATGGGATATTAAACTAATTTATTGTTTTGTGGGAAGTTGTTTCAAAATTTCTATAAAATATGACGTGCATGTCTCTTTATGGGATAGATTTGGATTAGAAAAATGCTTGCTATATATTTACATACATCCTCACATAATGAAGAGCAATTAAACATATCTAGTTTCAAATAGAGCCATTTTTCACTGTGATGATAGTAGAAATTCATTATGGAACTCGCTCTTCAAGACAATGGATGTTTTGAAGAACCCCACATGTCTATGGCCACAGTTTCCACTAATTCATGAAAATTGATTGAAGGATGGTACATAGTTTTGGGTATTTCTTATAATGGCATACTAAATGTGATTAAGGACTGTAAGTCTATTAATATCTGTGAAGTATTTATTTGAGCATTCTAATAAATTTTGGGAAAGAGATAACTTGAAGAGTTGCTCTGTTGATGAATAAAATCTTCATTGTGATATTTTGATGATAAACTGGAGCATGTGGTTATCAATTGTTTCAAAGTAATGTTCACTTGCAATGTTTGATGTCACAGGTAGTAGCCTATTTCAGTTCCTATAGTTCTGTACAGGAAAACTGTCTCATCCAATTTGAAGTGCCTTTTGGGGATGGCAGATCTGTTTCTTATTTGATTTTCCTTGCATAGCTTGAATTCTAGACATAGCTTGAATTCTGACCTATTATCTGATAATCCACTCTTGCTTTTCTTGCCTCTAGTGGTGATGTATCTGTGAAAATTTTTATTCTGTTAAGTTATTGGCAGATGCATTAAGTTTGAAAAGTGTTGTCATTTAAAAAAAAAAAAGGTTAGATTGGAAAGGATTATGAATGGTATTCCAGTTCGTTGCTTTGCCCCTTCATTCACCGTTGCAATATGAGTTGATGGATTTCAACTCCTATAATCCAATTACTGTGTTCTTCATAATATTTTCTATCAGAAGGGATGGTTTTACCTAAAAGTTATCACAATACAGCCTTGGCATATTACCTCATGAAATTCACAGTGCATGTATGACTTTTTTTGGATTGAATTATCTATATATGTAGTACAAACACTTTACCTTTGATTAAATAGATCTTTAGTGTGCAGGATTATTATAAATATTATCAATATATTATGCCTTCTATTATTGGATTACTCAATTTTTATTCACTGAAATTGCAAAATAGAACTTTTATAAAATGACAACTGTTTATGATAAAACTTATTCTTTGTAAATTACTAAGACAACTTTTCATTCATTATTTTTTTCAGTGTATTTGAAAATACAGGCAGGAAAGGGCAGTTTCCTCAATGAATATATATAGGTTCCTTTATATCTGTAATTAACAGACGGTTTACATCAGTTAAATAATATTTTGTTTCGGGTTCATTGCCAGTTCAATTACGTTTTTTTAAAAATAAGATACCTTTATGCTCAATTGTTGCTCACTATCATCTGGAATAAAACTTTGTTTTAATATTATTTATGTGTATATATATGTATACATATTTTACAGCTAAAAGAACTAAATTTGACAGTTTTTGGCACATTTGTTGCTCAGTTATAAAACTGTGAATTTTTTTGCTTCCTGACAAAAAAATTTTTTTTACTGATTAAAATTCAATTTTTTTTCCTCAAATCATTAATTTTTTAAAGTTTTCCTGATTTTTCCAATTACTATGATAGTTGAAATTTTTTAAAATACATTTTTAAATATGTTTTCTGATGTGTTGCATCACCATGCATTTGTTTCTTTTTTGAGGAAGTGAAGAATGTAATTGTTTTTGAATTTGTGAAAATTTTCTTTTTATAACACTATTAATCCTATATTAAATATTTAATTTGCTTTTACAGAACTGACTGGAAATCCATTAGGTGGTCATATCATGGACATTATAAGAAGTCCAACATGCCGCACTGAAGACATCTTAAGTTATCTTATTGACCATTTACCAGGTATGCTTTTAAAATGTTTTGAGTATTTATTAAGTTTTCTTAGAAAGTTGAGATATTTATTTAGATTTTGTAACATGTGAATGGTTTTTAATCGTAAGATGATTTTTTAAAAAATCAGCAGAAAAGTATTTCATGGGGATGTTTAACTTTTTCATTTGAGAAAGATAGTATTTGTGATTGATAAAATGTAAACAATAACCGCATTTTCATTGAATGTGAAAATATCTCATTTACAAAAATTAAATTAGGGATATTGTGCGTGTGTGAATACAACATAATTGGTTATTAGTTTATTAATCCATTCAATTTCTTGAGATTTAAATGATTTTTTTATAAAGAAAAACTAATAAATAAGTCATTTTGTTTTTGTTTTTTTTAAAAAAGGCTGCTTCGATGTTATTTAGAAAATTTTTACTTATAATTCTAAAATGAGGAAGTCTTAAAAAAAAGAAATTTTTTTGTTGTCTGCTTAAATGTTTTTAAACAGTTACACAAATTATAGAAAATTATGAATATGTTTTTGTTAAGGAAAATATGACAAGAGTATTTGTTATATATTTCATTGCCTTCTCAGTCATTTTATGATTAGAAGGAAAGTGGAAGAGAGAGAGAGAGAGACCAATTGAAAAGATTTTTTTCAACATTAAAATAAAATAGAATATTTAAAAATTTCCTTCTAATTATAAACAAGTTTTTAAAGATTTATTGTTATTGTATTGTACAATTCCACTTCAATCTGAAAGAAAACAATAAACCAAAATTTTGCTTTGCAAGAACCATGATATAGATAGAAACAAATTATAGTAATTCCTCTTGGCAGCCAAACAAACATTTATTAGTGAATTAATTTTTTAAAAAATAACATTTACTGAAATACTTTACTGGACCTGTTCAAATCCAGGAAAATGTCTGACAAATAAATGTGATTAGAAAATGGATGTAATTAGTTATTGGTTAAAATTTTGAATCTTTTTATTTTATAATTATGTTTGTAAAATATTCTTAGTATCTATTCAACATATTAAAACTACCATGAAATAAAAATAAGAATATTTATTTATTAAGCTTAATTAATCTGTCAAATTTTATCTGTTATATAATTAAAGATTAAAATTTCTATATTTTTATTTATTGTTGTTTTTTTAATACCATTATTAATTTAAGCTCCATGAGTTAAAAAAGGTGTGACTGTCGTATGGTATTTTATATCACTTATCAGAATTCATTTGGAATGCAAATTTAATTTCTGCAAGAGAATGTTATTTTTATGAAAATCCATTTATAGAATATAAATTTAATTTTTGTTTAAGAATGCTTATATGTATAACTGAAAGAATTTCATTTTTTGCAAATAATCATGACTTTTTAAAATTTGAATGTGTACATTTATAAATTGTTATTGATTTTCTGTATTGGTAAATAAATGCTAGGATAAAATTTTCTGGTTACCAAAATGATGAAAAATGTATTTAATTTTTTACCCTTATACTTATATTTTTCTCTTACCATATGACGACTGTTATACAGAGCAAGCGATTCAGTTTATGTTAATTTCTGTGTTCGTTAATTCTAACAGAAAAACTATGAGGAATTGTTGTTTGTGTAGTATAAACATTTATAACTTAAGTTCCTGCTGAATTCACTTAATTTTTGGACATTTTTTTTTTTCTGTTGTAAAGTTGCCTTATTCAAGAACCTATTACCTTAAAAAACTCACGAGAAAGAAACATTAAAATCTTACTTTTCTGTGTGTGAATTTCATTGACTACATATTGTTTTAGCAATAATTATCCCGAAATTTTAATAATTTGGTTTTGACAAAATTATCTATTAAATAATAGAGTATTTATGATTGAGCTTTGAAATAGATGGAATTTCTGAAAAATATCTTCCTGATCTTGAATAATTTTCAGGTGGGAATGGGTAGCTCTTATACTATGTTAATTGAATTATGATAGAGTTTAAAATTAATAATAATGATTAGAGAGGCTATTTATTTTTGGTCAAATTTTTTTGACATTATTAATTAACAAAGCTCTCTTAATTCTTCATGGAATAATTTTTTATGTAACAAAATTTTCTCTTTTTTTTTTTTTTTTACTTTGAAGAAATCTGACTTTTTAAATGGTATTCTTCCTTAGATAAATTCTAGTTTATCATTGAACAAAGTATGCACGATGATTTCTCAGAATTTGAATGTCCTAAAGTTTGAATAATTTGAAATCCCAAAGGAAAATACAATCAAATTTTGATTTTGAATTCTAATGATGTTTTGCAACTAAAGATCCAATTGAGTTCTGCTAACAAATTGTATATATCATTGTAACCTGCCTCTCTAGAGGTATTAAATAGTAGATATTACAAGTACTTGAATTGAGATTCTAACTTGCTTGGCCAAAAGTACCAAGTTACAGAATATAGACATGGAGGGACAATTGTTCTTGCTAGTTTCCAAATGGTTTCCCAGGCTCTCTACCATATTTATCCACCCCAAACTTGGTGTAACTAGATGCAAGTTATTCGAATCTGTATTAGAAGCTACAGTGAAAACATGTTGTATTATTTCTTCAGATAATATTGCCTATTTTGTGTTATATTTTTAAAAGAATAGTAACAATACAGTTACATGATATAGCAGAGAAGGTGACTTGTTTTCCAGTTAATAATCTCCTTCCTTTTCTTGCTTATGCATAAGCCATCACTATTCCTTTTTTAGATAAATGCACCTTTTTTAAAATTTTTTATTTCATTAATCTTCAGTTTCATTCAAATGCATACATATTTAAATGAAATTTGTTTGTTAATATTACCTCAAATTCTAACATTGTCTCTATGTGTAACATATTGTCAAAATAATTTTGAACTTTTAAATTCTCGGGGCACAGGAATGGATTAATATGGTTTATATTTTAAAGTTTGGAAAATGACATTGAAACTCAAATAATATAACTTGAACTGAATTTTAGAATGAATTATAAATTCAGATTTAGAAATATTACTATGTTGCTTTAGATTATTATCTTGTATTTTTGTCTAATGTCTGTTTAAAATGAATATCAATATCTTTGCTGTACATTATGTTTTTGTGCAATTTGAAAATTTTTCTTATTTTTTATTTTCTTTGTATGTGTGGGCTGGTTATATTATATTTTTCACAAATATTGCCATTTTTTAAAAAGAATTGGACGTACATTATTGTAGATGGCAGTGAACTTGTGAGCATTTGCTGTATGCCAGTATGATATTTGCACTTAAATGAATTGTTTATTTTCTTTTATGTATTTTTAATACTTTGATTTGAAGGGCACATAGTTAATGTATACCAATTCTATAAATTGAAAGAAAATTTTTGCCCCAAATATTAGAAGTTCAATTTGCTTTGTTTTGATTATTGCTTTGAAATTTTATTTGGAGTCAATATAATTTCTGTAAAATGGGGGTTTCTTTTACTTCTGTCAATTTCTAAATGCAATTCAAATTATTTGATTTACATTGTCTGAATTAATCTATAGCCCCAAACCTGTTTCTGATTATTTTGCTAACGAATATAATTTATGAGCAAAGTTATTCCTATTTTAAACATGGTCTGAGAATGAAATTCCTCGAATTTCCTATTTACACAAGTATAGATACTGTTTTCCTCTTAAAATATATTTTAAATCAAAAGGGGGGAAAATTGCAAAATCTGATGGGGAAGTTTTACATTCATAATGAAGGAATATTATTATATCTGAATTGCATTCTTTGATTATATTTAAATAGTTGTAAAGCTGACTGAGAAATCTGAAGCTTTTCAGTCATTGTGATTAAAAAAATAGTGTATGATTGTCAGATTGAAAATTATTTCATTTTTAAAATTATTGGTTATAATGATTCTATATCTAATGAGTTTTTTATTATTGCTGTTGAATTTAAAGTACTTTAATTGACTATTATTGCAATGTTTCATAAATTATTGATGAAATTAAGACCCAGAGCAAACTTTCTTTGAGAACATAATAACATGTTAATACTTGGCCATCTACTATTATGTTATGTTTTTCCTTTGTTACTAGTTCCAAACATAGTTTTGTTTTGCAAAGAATTGTGCTGTCTGTGTTATAAATTTTATAATAACAGAAACTACAAATATGAAGTAACTCGTGCTTTGCAAATTTAAAAACAAGAATTATATTCTAAAATCTTCTAAAAGTATAGTTAATATCGATTTATTGGTAAACTAAAAGGTTTTGTAGATCTACTTTTTCAGAAATTTAAGTTTATTTACTAGTTTTTATTCTCATTCCGTTAAATGTAAAATAACAGGCCTGCTGTATATAAATAAAATTAATGTAAGTATATTCATGTAATGTGTGGCATTGAATTTAAGAGAATGAAGATACAAACTCATAGGCTTGAATGAAAATTAAACCAAAAATTAATTTTATTTACATTTTTACCAACTTTTCATGGTGCTTTGGATATTTTTTTCTGAATAATTTCTTATTACAGGGTATTTTTCTGCAGCTGTATGTGCATTAATTTTTAACCAGGGTTGCTAGCATGCCCATAGAGTTATATGTGCTAGTATTCATGTCTCGGCCAATATATTAAGTGTATTAAACATTTTAACAAAAATACCTTGTTCTCTGAAATATTCATATCATAATTCTTGTATAACAAACCTCTAATCGATCTTACAATTAATCCGTCTTATCTGGGGAGTCTTTCTAGACATTTCTTTTTTAATGCCTTAGTTCTTGATTTTGTTATTATCTAATCATGTAGATTCAAAAGTAATATTGATATCATAGTGATTTGATGAGAATGCAATAATATAATTTGATGCATTTTATAAAAAGAAATATTTTATTTTAAAGAATACTAGTTTGTTATATGTGCAACATTTTATGATTGCCTTAAATAAATAAACATGAACATATTAAGTTTTTTTAAACGATAAAATTATGCCAAGGAAAATTTTACTAGTTCCATTTTTAAAGGAGATTTTATTTCTATATATATTTTATTTCTATTTATATTCTATATATATACAAAATGGAAAGGTCTGTTAATTACTTTTGTTAAGTAAATCAGATACTTTACATATATTAACGAACTAAGAAATTTTTGACTTTTATTCAGATCATTAAAAATTTTTCCAATTGTAAAAACACAAAAGGGAACACATTTGTGAACATTTTTAAAAATGAATCTGTATAAGTAACGAATGGTTAAAAAAAAAGACTGTTTTATTATTGTCGTACAGTGTGCTTTTGATATAAAAATATAATTAATTAGAAGTGAAAAATATTCACAGTTATAGTGAACAAATTATAAAAGTTGCGATTTTTGGCTTTTTTAAAAATCTCAAAGATTTAAATGTGCTTTTGATATTTCAAATTATGATCAGATCTTGCTAAAAATGGAATCTTTGCAGCTGCATTTCTACAATGCTTTTATTTAAACTTTAAATAAATCAATTGTATTCTTTTGAGGGAATTGATTATTCTTCAATAGTGCTATTAAATTTTTTTACTACATCTATTATTCAGTGGGATTGGTCACCAATATCTCCCTCTAATACACTGTACAAATGCTTTTCAAAAAACATCTGTAAACATCTCTGTTACCATTATAGATTTTGTTGACCAGGAAGGACAATATTATCTACTTTAGAAATTTATTCTATAGTTGAATTGGTATTAAATATTAATTACTGCATAGGAATTTTTTCCCTCTGTATTTTAATAACAAATAATAAAGTGTAAAAATATATTAATCTATTTTTTAAAATTTTTTTTTACCATATTCTGATTTTAATGAAGAAAGTGGTTACTTAATGAAAGATGGCTATTTAAGGAAAAGCTTATTTAATTCCATTCAAAATACCCTTTACTAATGTTTGTAATTTACTTTCCAAGTATTTAATTTCACTCAAATTTTTTTTGTTAATGTTTTTCATAGCATAAATTTGAATGTAAGTCACAAATATATGCCTTTTTGATCCTTCATACTTAATAGTATAAGAGTAAAAATTTATCTCAGTGGGAATTTCCTATAATTTAATACAGTGCTTATTAGAAATATTTTGTTACACACATAGTTTCGAATAACTTGCTGTCATTTTCCATCTAGTAACATAATTTTTTTTGCCACAGTAATGTTTTCAACATTTGCTTCATAAATTATATTTACTGCTATTTTGGCATTGTATGTGTAAAATCTTATAATGCTAAAATTGTTGCTACAAATAGTGAAGAGGTGAATGTTCCTGCCTGTCGCTCCTATGTCATTAAGATACTTAAGAATAAATTAATTGAAGACGTGTGAGCTAGTGATCTGATGCTAATACCGGCATTCTAGTCAAATCCTATTTACCCAAACCTAAATTATTCTGTAATTGTCATTCAAATTAATTACAAATTATCACATAATTTGTAACTAATTATGGCCTGTTTATTTCTTATTTGTCATTTTAAACCCAAAACTATCCCTAATTATTTTCGTGATTTTGTTGGAGGCGCTAACCACTGCATTTTATGTCCTTTAACTAAAGAGGATATCATTTAGTTCCTCCATTTGAAAATGCTGAAGAAAAATGGGATTTCTTTCCATGTTATCATTAAAAATTCTTCTTTTCATTCTAGATTAAAATCATGTATTACAGGGCTACTACTACTTCAATCCATGACAAATTTCTTAACCCCTATTTTCTGCATTAATTTGGGTTCTATAAAATCATTACTTTAAAGCCTATTTACTATTATTTAAAGCTCTTGGTTTTTATGTTTATGTTTATGTTTATGTTTGTGTTTTATGTATGTATATATATATATATTCCCTCACTATGTTTTTCTTGCTTGGTAATTGCTTTGTATTTTTTACGTGCCTTTGTACTTTGAAATTGTGCAGTTTCTATTTAAATAAGCTCTGTTAAAATTTGAAATTCCTGTAAAAAGGAGGGGGATGACTTTTGATCAATAAATGCTGATTGCAGGGGCTGTTGCTTCCTGGGGCTGGTTTGTAGCTCGAAACCTTTTAGGAGCTTGTTCCCCTTTAGTATTCTGCCAAAAGCGCTCATGTTTCGAAGTAGGGCGTTAATGATTAATCTTCTAAGTGATAAATTTAATTAAAATTAATTTTTAACTTAACACTTTCCCTCTTTGGTGCATTTTTCCTCCCGTAAAAGTATTTGATTTATATTATTGAACATAGATGGCGCCGTAGTATGCATTTCTCGGGTATCTTAGCGAAGCTGAAAATGGAACTCAAATATATGAATAATTTTTTCAAAAGCAAAATACACATTAATATCTCTTAGTAATATGCGTTGTTTTATTGTTTACGCATGAAAGTTAATGAGTGAACACTAAGCGTAGTAATTTTGAAAAAAAGATAAGCTGGGCAAAATAATAAAGGGCAGCTAAATCGATATTTGCTCTTTATTACGGAAAGAGTTTGCATTCGTATAATTTTTTTAATTCTTCTCCGGAAATTTATTTTTATGCAAGAATTAAGACAATAATTCTCTTTTTTTTATACACTTTTAACAATTCTAAAATTTGGCGACACACTAACAATAAAATAAATGTAAACGAATCTTGCTTATTTATAATACACTATATAAAAAAATGACATGTAAAACGGAGACAACATAATGTTTATTGAGAAATTAATTAAAAATTAATTTTATAAAAGAATACATTTAATGCGAAATTTGAGCCTTATGGTTTTGAAAATTTCGTTTATAATTGGTCGTAAAAATAATAATGCTACTGTCTCATTTCATCATTTACATTTAGAAGTTTCAATTTATTTTTCATTTTTATATTTCTTAATGCTAAAAATCCGAATTCACACAAATAAGCTATAGAAAATTGTTGCGATATTTTTAAAGCTTTTTGGCTATTATGGAATAATGGCCGCTAATGCTAATCCAAAATAAATTGACCATTCTGAATATTTTGAAATTAAATCTCGATTATTACAAAACGAAATTAGTTCTTCCTCTTCATTCAAAGTTAATTCAATAATATCCGTTATCACAAATGGATTACGAATTCAATCAAATTTTTTTTATATTTAAATTTGAGATATAATGTTAAGTTAGTTTTTATATCTAAATTTGGAAAGTAACGAGTTATACTGTATCTTCTAGTCTTGTCAAATGGTCAATAATTTTATCAATAGTTTATTTCTATAAAACGGCCGAATGATTTGGTCCCGGATTTTATTTTATTTTTTCTCAGGGTATAATTAATAATTTAAAAAAAAAATTTGCGGCAAACAAAATTGCCGTGGCACAGTGGTTGAAAATCATTGAGTTAAGGCAAGGAATAGATAAATACTTAATTTAATATTTTTTATGAGAAAACTAAAGTGTTAAACCTCCTGAAAACAAAGTAAATTTATGCTACGTAGTTATCTCATATTTGTTAACTGTCTTTAATATTAAAAGCAAACTGAAAATGCATATTGATTTTTTAATTAAATTGAAAATTATGATATTTAAATACGTATTTTTTGTTTGCTGTGGTGTAGTAATTGCAGTGACACACACATATGTTCCAGGAGCTAGTCATGATATTATATTTTAATATGCATGATAGTTTAGATCAGTGCTCCGCAACCTTTTCATCGCTGCGGACCGGTCAACGTTTGATAATTTTACCGCGGCCCGCTGAGGGTGGGACACGTTGATTGTTTATATTTTAGATTGTTTTGATTTAACAATTTTAATTTAGTTACATTTAAATATGCCTTTAGAATAAAATATAGTTATGAGAAAATAAAAGTGATTTAACGTGGAATATAACGTGATTTGAGTGGAAAGTTGCGCAAATCCGAGAGAAATGCACCACTTTAAATAAAATTGCAGTTTAATGTTCTTTTGGCGGCCCGGCACCATTTGATCCTCGGACCGGTACCGGTCCGCGGACCACTGGTTTAGATGATTGATAGAGATCAATTCAGGAAATGAATGATTTGAGTTTATTATGTTATTAATAATAAACATATTTCAAGCAGATTAGCACAGGTTATCTCAGTTAAATTTTGCGCTTCCCACAGTAGTCGAATGAGAAAATAAACGAGAGCTAAGCATAATGTTTAAATGATTCGTGCAAAAAAAAATTACATAAGTGTTTTTTGAAGGAAAGGGATTTAAAACGGGCTAAATGTTATTCAATTATGGTGTAAACTATATGTACCCCAATTAATTTTCTCCAGACTATGAATTATACAATGGAAAGAGCAATTACCGTAAAATCTGGCGCATAACGCGCATTTTTAATACAAAAAATAAGATCGAAATTTACGGTGCGCTTTATACGCCGGGTATATGATTGCTTCAAAAATTAAAAAAAGATGCGCATTAAAAGAACGTAGACTTCTACAAAGATCGGAATACTGTTTATTTAAAAGAAATGTCATCCCTTATGAATTTAAAGGGTTGTTTTTCTAAAAATATGCTATTTTTTTAAAAAAAATACTGGGATAATACCTCGAATAAATGACTATAAAACATAATAGCATTGCTAACGTATATTGCAGGTTCCTTCGCAAAAAAACGGAGTAAGAAGTTCGAAGTGTTGAACGTCGAATATACCTTAAAATTAAAATATGCGGCTTGAAAGTATAGGTACGCGTTATACCAAGACCAGCTTTGGTTATACACGCCGGATTTTACTGCAACGCTCTTTCGGTTTCTCCCTGAAATTGTCCGATTGGCACTTCAATTAGACTTTTTCAGAAAGTATATAAAATAAAATAAACGTAAAATTTTTATTCTCTCTCTTAACTTAGTTATAATTACGCAAATCTTAATTTTTTGTAATTTATTTATTGCAACCGCTTGTTGCTAAATTAGTCATCGTTTAATTGACTTTTCTTATCACCTAGTATTCTCGCTCATTAGTCGCAACTTATCGTTTTTTTAAAGCTATATTTTTTTAGATGTTTTTTTTAAACCTTGTTTTTCTTAAGAAGTTTTAACGTCTTTTTCTTACCGACTTTTAAGCTTTTTCATCGCTACACAGCAGTGTTTTTAAAATGTTCAATATTTGGTAAATGCTTTTAAATGAATTAAGGTATTACAGTTGAACGTCGTTTATCCGAATCGATTGGGACCGGACACCGTTCGGATACGTGATTGTTCGGATAACAGTAAACCATGCAGTATACGAATATGGAAAATCATCACATGCGTGAAACGTGCTTGAAGAAAAGGCAAAATAGGAGCAAAATGTCGCAATTTTACCTTTATTATGGAAAATAATCACTTATTTTTCGCTGCAATGTCTCTGATTCTCTTGAGCAGTAGTAGTTGAGTAGAACAGCACTCTGATTGTTGTTCGTACCACTCAATAGCTATCTTTAACTCATAAAACACGTCAGCATTTGATGGACCCTTGCTACTTCCGTTGTTGTTGTCCTCGTCTTCATCCGTTTCATCGTCGACAGGGTTGGATTCTCTTTGCACGGGTCACAATCTCGTCATCATTTAGTATTTGCAATCCACAGTCATTTGCATGGCTTGCCATCCAGGTTTCTACATCTTTTTCGTCGCATTCTTGAAATCCTGGGCTCGATTGGACAAAGTAGGTAACCTCATCCCTGTGGTCGTCATTGAAGTCTTTTTCGCCTTCTAAATCTGGCCACGGCTTATTCCAGGCATTTTTTAGGCTCTGTCTTTCGAGCGATTCCAGCATTATAAAACTGTGCTAGAGACGCTCCACTATCTCCCTTCGCGAGACGGTTCAATATTTCAAGTTTTGTCTATGTTCAAGACGTTGCGCTTCCATTTTGAATTCGAAGCCATAGCTGTTCGCAACTCAAGAAAAGATCACGTATACACCCTCTCATTTGGAAACAAACTGATCTAATATTCCGCGCAGATGTTTACCAAATCACACAACAGAAATTCCCCAAATATCCCTGACCTTGGGTTTTCCCGTTACTTTTGGCCTCACGCTAAACAACTGTTGAGCATTGCACTGTTCGAAAACGTATTCATATACAGTACATTATTTGACAAAAAAAAAATACTGGTCCGTATAATAAACGTGTGTGTGTGTGTTCGGATAAACGTTCTATTGAATGCAAATTTTTTAAAAAATGTAGTTCTATACATGCCTAATTCTAATTGTAAAGTCTTTATCTTAAATATACAAATATATTTGTAATATTTTTTGCAATTAATTATTAATTCTCTGGTATTTCTACAAAAGACAACGTAATAATGTTTTTCTTTCTTTGATTAAGATTTTTGATTCGAAAAAAATTCATTTACTCTTATGTTCGCAATCCAAAAAGTATTTTTAAAATTTGACAAATTAGTAAAGATGTTTATTTCTTAATCCTTTGTCAGAAATCAGCAATGTCTGCGATACGTCAGTTAAAAGATGTCATCAAAATGTGTTTAAATTTTTAATTATATAAATCCAGGGAATCTATGGTGTCAATAAACCTTCTGTATTTGTTTTCTAAAAACTACTTTAAACAATATTCTGACTAAGGTAATCGATTAAACATAGCTGACTAAATCAACTATACACTAATTTTTGGATTGAGAAAAGTCTTGAATTATATATAATTTTTACAACATCAGGAGTATCAGATTTTTTAGCTAAAGCACTTTCTCGGCAAGGTTCGGGGTTCTATCCTCAGGCTGGGCAAGGTCGACTCAGCCTTTCATCCTTTCAGTGGGTCGATAAATGAGTACCAAGCTTTCTTTGGGACTAAAAACTGGGGGTTTCGCTTCAGACTGACCATCTGATCGGGGCATTTGCTCATGCACCTCAGCGCCCAGTGGTCACGTATACTGGAATGGGCACAGTAGGCTATGCCCTCATGGGCTGTTGCGCAACTGAGTTTGAGTTAATACTGATTTCTGTCTGGAATTCAGTAAAAACTTCTTTTTTTCTGCCATTCTACGCTTAAAAATCAATATTTGAAATAAAAGGAGAGGCTTTATCAAAAGGGGGGGGAGGGAATCAATTTATCAAACGCTATGGCAGCTTTGTTTGTACGACAGTGGGTCATATATGGAAGAAAACCGAAACTACTTCAGAAAGTAAAATTGTATAAAACCGAAAAAACTGTTTTGTGTTTGAAAGAGATCAATGTAGTATAAAATCTAAAAATGAGTCTTAATGTTTTGCTCAATTTTCCACATTTTTAAGTGTTAAATATTCACACATTTAAGTTAAATGTTTCCACATTTTAAGTGTTAATGGACTTTTGTCTGATGTGATGATAGTTATTCACCAAACTGACAGTAAATAGAGATATTCTGGAATAGGAGGAATGTCAATCTCATTTCTCTCCACCAGTCACATTTTTTCAAGTAAAAGTCACATAGGCTGCAGAGCATTTAGTTATGGTGATACTTTTTCTTTTCTTAATTAATTTTTGTTCCTTGTGATTCATATCATAATGCTTATTGCTAATAATTGTTTGTAATCAACCAAATTATTTTGTTTTTTATCTCTCACAAAATATACTTCAATTCAAATTTTTCTTAAGTATCAGTTTTTGTTGGCAATTTTTTGTTCAGTTTTACTACTACTTGGTTTTGGTAAAGATGTACTGAATGCAAAAGTCTAAAATAGATGAGTAATCAATAACAAAAATTAATAAGAGTTTTTAATAAAGAATCCATATTTGTTTTTGAATATTCAACTTACTGGTCACAAAATAAAAGCATAAATCAATGTAACAAACTCATTTTCCATACTATCTCAAAATGGAGCATTTGATGTTAAGCATATAAAGCAAGACAGAAAGTTACTGGTCTATTATCATTATTGTATCATTGACTTAATAAAATATTTGCTTCTATTGGTGGAGGTGAATTGTGCATCAATTCAGCTGGGCTAATAATAGTTCATTGATGAATATTATGGTTGTTATAGACAGTGTTCACTCTGCATTCTGTAAAAAGGAATACAGAGAGAATTTACACTTTTAATAATTCGTTCATTGGTGGATGCTGTTGTTGTTGTTTTCTGATGCCACCTGTCTGACGTAGTCAGATAGAGGCCCACGAAATTCATCGTGGTACGCCTGTCGTTGGCCTTGAACACCATACAGGTGACAGTGCGATTTAGTTCGGCGAAATTCCCCGAAGGGACGATAGATGGCGACACGACCTCTATCTCCACCTCCACAATTTCTGCATGTAAACTGAAGGGGAGGGAAATATTCTCCATCTCTGCGCTCGTGATTAAGCCCACAAGACAATGGACCCGCTGATTTAACGAGCACGTACTCCGTGTGTACTCGGAGGGTGTTTGGTGGCATCGAACCCATGCCTTCCGGTCTGGAGACCAGATGCTCTAACCACTAGGCTACCCACGTCCCGGTAGTTTCCCGGATGCTGTAGTTCATGATAAATAATTAGAAATTTAAAAAATTAAGCGACCTTTAATAAAATTTGTGCTGTTGGTTGAGCTACAAAAGTATTCATCGTAGGCTGCAAGTTTGTTTTAAAAGAAATTTCAGTCAACGTCTCAAGAGTACTTTGATTATTTCCGTTGTGCACAAAAAATGTTATTTGAAAATTTTGTACAGTTTGCTTCTAAGCTGAGTGCAAATTTGACTGCTATTGTCAGATGAGAAAAGTAAATGATTTTAAATCCTTAATCTCAGATAAAATTTTTGCGATGTAGTTCAGAAATCTGTCCCATGTAGTAGGGAGTAATTTGGTTTGAACTTGAAATTTTAGGTTGCAAACATGATATGTCATCAAATGAATCCCTTTTTACAAAATCATTTTCAAATAATGTTCACAAAAGAAATGAGTACTTCAATAAATCCTAACATTAAACAATTTGAGAAGAGTATATCCTAGTCATCTGAAATGTTGAATTTGGAAAATTATATATCATCGGTGTAATTATCAGACTGCGTAACTCCATCTGGGATGCTAATTTGATACAGTAGGGCTAGGTGCCAAGTTTATGTTCGCCAAGATAGGCAATAATATCATAATATGGTTTACTTTTTGATATTTTTATCGTACAATAATGTGGTTGCCATGGGGATAATTTATATTAGTGTTAGTTTTTTTCTTTTTCCGCGGGATCTCTGCTCGGCAAAAGTAACACATTGTTACAAATTTTGTGTAATGAACGCTTAAAATAGTGTAAATAATTTTTATCTGGAAGTGTAATACACATTAATATTATTTTCTGTTGCATTTATTTTATGTTAAAATCTTGCCACCATCTCTCCCTTCGAAATGTAGTTTTATTATGAAATAAAAAAAAAGTAGTGATTATATATACCGATCGAGGAATAAATTAAAAGCGGAGCGTGCACTGAGGCATGGCGTAGACAAAACAAAAGGATTAAGGAATCGCGCCAAAAAGCGCTTGGCGCGTTGCTCTCCTATATCAAATCAGTAACGCCGGTGGAGTTACGCAGCCTGAAAATTAGGCCGACGATATGTATGCGGCCCGGCGGAACAAAGGGTTGAGTACCCCTTAGTGGATCTTCCAACGAAATATTTCCTGCAACTGATTACATACTAAAAAAACGACTCGGTCTGAATTTTTATTTCGACATCTATGCAGGGGGCTCTAAAGACCGATACTCAATCCATTAAATTTGTTCGTTATGATACATAATCCTCTTTCTAGTTTCCTGTTACAATTTGTTTCAAGGATGTCTCAGTTTAGTATCCGAAAAGAAAGAAAACACAGATATCGATTCACCGTTCCTGTTGTTTTGCAGTTAGCTGTTTTAGAACCCACCGCTTCGACTGTTGTCTTGTGAATATTGATGGCTCTGTCTATTCTGGTACGATTAACTTCAGGTTGGTTTCTTTGGCTTGATCAATAGTCGCTTCTCCAGCGTGTGAAGGGCCGGCCGCGGTAGCCGAGTGGTATAGGTATCGGACCGTGGCTTGCTTTGTCACGGGTTCGAGCCCAGTACCACTTAAGACCCGCCGTGTAGGGCAGCGATGCACGCTAAATCTGTCGAGAGCTGAAACGTCCTCCCGTTGGTGTGGTAGTTAGGAGAAAGGGGTGCCCGCTCAGGTGTCGTCCACGTCACTTGACCATGGTTCAAAATTACGTGGTCCGTCGCCAAAAGCCCTCGTGTAGCTGAACAGTGCGACGTTAATATTCAATCAATCAATCAACCAGCGTGTGAATGACGTCCACACTACCTATTCTTGACAATTTTCTGTTTCCTTCCCTGGATATCCAATAGTCTTCGTGTTGCTTCTTATTCGTCATTAATAAACAATCTCATAATTTTCGAAACCATCGTCGACGTATACTGTCGTCAGTACATGTCCATTAACTTTACTTATACTGCAGAATGTTATCCTTAGCACTACTGCTTTATTGAACTATTACAACAATGTCTTACGCTTTATCTCTTGTTGTATTACACCGTGTCGGATGTTTTTACAAGTGTTGTCGTATCAGAAACACTGTCTATTTGTATATGCTAGATCAGGGGTGTCCAACACGCGGCCCGCCAGTACGTAAGATGTGGCCCGCCGACTCTTTTTTTAAAAAAATTTAAATATCAGGTTTTTAAAGTTTTTTCATTTTGAAATTTACTTGAGGGGAAATTTATACATATATTTAAATCTACAATGTATTTGCCTGTTACCTGTTTTTGTTTTAAAATAAATCCTTTTTGATAATAGAAATGTCTTTTAGATTAAAATATAGATTTATATTTTATTAAACAGTTACATTTGATTTTACTATAATGAATTACTTTTTTAATAAATTCCGAATTGCATTATGCATATCCTTTACTATGGATGGTACATGATTTTTTGTTTGTGCGACTTTCATTTCTTCTTTTCTGTTTGGAGTGCTCTAAAAGCAAGAAGCAGTCAGAGATGTTTTAAAAAGTTTAAAAAAAAATATTCAAGACGATTAAGGTAAAGGGCAATGTATACTTAATCGTTTGCGAATGACAGCACAATCAAATTTCAACAATGAGTAACGAAAGATCCATTCAAAAAGAACACGGTAATTTTCAAGAAAATGGCAACTGTAATATTTTAAACATTATTTGACCATTGCATTATTGTATTGTATAAATATTATAATATCTGTCTGTATACACGAAAAATAACGAAAACAATAATAATAATTCATTCTGTTTTAAATTTGCACTCCAATAAATGTTTTTTTGTTTCCAAATCTGATATAAAGGTACATATTTTTATGTGCGGCCCGCAAGACTGTTTTTCAAAGTGGCCCGCAAGGTCATTTGGGTTGGCCACCCCTGTGCTAGATGACTACACTTTTTATTGGCCAGCGATTCCAGTCTTAACCACACCATGTACGATGTCGGTTCAAATAGAAATTTGCATCACCAAAAACGGGTAAAACCTTTGCACATACGCTATTACGCGATAGTATTTTTGTCTTTTAATGCTGATATAAGATTCTTTAAAAAATTTAGAAGAATGAACTTTCTGTTGCCAAGGTATTCATATATCACGGGAAGACATTTTAAATGTCTGCGGCTAGCTGAATTATACACCCAAAGATCTGTGTGTGTCCCACTAACAAGGAAGTACCGCTTATGAGCAATGGTTCGATAGTATCTTAACTGGACTAAAGACGATAAGCACTTGTACTCTTCTATATTTAATAGATCCAGTCTTTTGTTTGATTGTACATGATAAATGATCTGGCATGAGAGCGTATTGATGTGTGGCTTGGTGATGCGTATTGACTTAAAAATGTACAGAAAAGATTCAAAATATGTGAAATGTTATGGGCTATACGCCGTGGCATGTGATATCATCTGGCTCTATGAGCGCTGATCGATACATTAATGAAGTTTTGCTGTCTCACATTCGTCTTTTCCGTGTTGCTTTCGGTAACCTGAAATAGATGCAAATAAGTCTATCAATTTTGACATGCTGACTAAAAATTTTATTTTGTTTAACGAAAAATAAAATGATAAAGCCTTTTTTCGGTATGAGAATTTGAAAACATTCTAGAAAGATATCTAGGTAGCTTTATAGAGGGGATGGAAAGCTTAAGTGTGTCCATCATTTGGCCTGGTTTTAGAATTACTGTCATCAATAACCCTCGTGTTGTATCGTAGTGCGAAGTTAATAAACATTCAAGATATCAGGGAAATTCACCATTTTTTTTTAATTCTGTTTTGACTCCATTTCAGTCGACCTAGATACAAGGTACTTTTAATTAACCAACGACTTTTAACTGAAATAACTCTTCGAGTTCTTGCAGGCAGCATTATAAACATTTTTTTTTATTGAAAAGAAAGTAGAAAAGGAATTTAATGGATAAGATTTTCAAAGTTTGAGAACCTTCAGAGGTAATACAATAACGCAACAGAGTCTCATTTGCTCAGATGTTCTTTAGACTATTAAAATATTTAAATCTAATTTCATCAGGAGAAGAAACAAAACTATTCATTTATAGAACTTCGATTAGACCCTTCTCGTGTACGCTACTGAAACGTGGGCAAAGAATGAGAAGAGAATCTTTCTATATTCGAAAGAGGAATTTAAGAAGCGTATTTGGTGAAATTAAATTCGATAATTATTGGAGAGCAACCTACTCGGAAATTTACAAACTCTTTAAAGAGCCATGTATTATTAAATTTATAGCAATACAAATGAGATTAATTTAGCTGGACACTTAATGAGATTTTGAATGGCAATCGAGACACAGAAGATCTTTTTGACTCAACCATTTGGTACCCTAAAATGGTGGAAACCAAAACTCAGGTGAATTGACTGCCTGGAAAATGATGTGAAAACTATTGAGGTGATAAATTGGAAAACATAAGCCAAGAACTGTATGGCATGGAATGAAATTCTGTGGAAGGTATGATTCCATCTGTGAGGCTTAACAAGTCTTAAATCACAGAATTCGGTCATTTGGCGCGATTTAACGATGCTGAAGCTATATTAGACGTAAAATGTTAACAAACACACCTTTCTTTTCTTAAAGACCTGAAGGGGGCAGAATTTTCTATGCTCCTTCCCAGTGGCGCACACTAGAGGGGTGTCGTAGGGGTCCGGACCCCAACCCCCATAGCTCTTGATTTTTGTTCCGATTAGTTATAATCCTATGTATATATTGCGTAAAATTTAATAATGTATTTGTTATTAATAATTAATTTTATTAATTAATGCTAATTATTTATTCAATAAGTAATTTTGTGTTTTTGTTCCCGAAATCGACAAAATCAAAAGAATATGTTGGGCGGCGTATTGGAGCATACTAAAATGGTGGACTTTCGATCCAGGACCCCTCCCCCCGTTGAAAAATTTTTGTGTTCGCTACTGCTCCTTCCCCATAAAAAGATTTAAAATTTTGCAACATTCCAAAGATCAAAGCAGTTTTTCTTGGCGAGGTTTCAACAATACATCTTTAGAAGTCCAATTTGTGTAATGCCCTGAATTTTCTCTTCAAGCACTGAACATACTATCAAAACATAGGTATGTTGATGAATAATGAGAGTTGTTCACTTATTCATACTTTAAACGTTCACGGAACTCATTTTATAAAATTTCTTCATAAAATCATTTGAGGTGCGCAAAAACAAGACCAAAGTCTCTTCGAAAACAACTGCAAAGTAAGCATTCGATGCGATGTACAAATGACAGCTGGAGTGACAGTGCTACTACCACACATACCTGAAATAACGAAAATTCTCGAATGCGTAAAAATTTCCTATATTTTGTGTGACCCAAACAACTCTTCTACTTACATTGTGATCCAAAAAAACTAAGGTATATAAATTGAATCGTATACACTATAGGGTGAGAAGGTACTTACTGGAGAGAGAGAAAAATATTCAAATTAAATATAGACTAGAAACTTGGGATTTAACGGCAGTTAAAAATGATTAATTTACTGTAGGCATGCTTTTTGAGATAAGATTATCAGTATATTAAATAATTATGTTGGTGACATATAGATTTGTTCTTTAGTGTTTAATTTATTCATTTTACTATTTCTTCCCGTATGTATCCCTCATAAGTTCCCGTATGTTTCATACTTTTGAAGATCGATATGTTCCCGTATATCGCATTAATCACTTTCCTGCAACACTCCCTAAAATGATGTAATGAAGTCCAATTGCTTTTATGGTAAATCTTTATTAAAATCAGACTGTAAAACTATGATACATATAAATTCTGATTTTTTCCTATTTACCTTTCAGCATCTTATGGTTTGGTAGCATTCCATATGATTTGCTTTGAGCTTAAATGCGCTTGATATATTGATGTCAATTCCGCGAGACGCAGTGGATATATTGATGTCAATTCCGCGAGACGCAGTGGATATATTTTCTTTGAAATCATTCGTCCCGTGTATTTTGTGACGTAATAAAACGAAACTAAATAGTAAATTTGCATCGTATCAGTACTTGGGACGTAAATTTATGTCAAAAAATTTCATCGTATATAATGCAAATGCAAAGTGGAAGAATTAAAAAGTCTATTATTTGTGGGTCGTGCTGCAATGTACTATTTTCGTGTTTTCCTTTTTCCCTATCTTTCTTCACTTCCTCTTTTTTTCTGTTGTGTAGTCGCAACCTGTAACCTGCGTCACGATTTTAAAAGAAAGAAAATGGAAAATAGGAAAAAAACCCGAATAAAACTCTAGACTGACTGCCCATGAACTCGGCTATAACGGAAGACAATTGAAGAAACCCCATTTGTTCATACACGGACAGTTTGCAAAATCTATTCTTTTCTTAGTCCACCCTCTTGGCTTGACGGCTTGGCCGCCTCGTTAAAACAATGCACGTTGTGCGTATGCAGTATTATTTTTTTTATGATTAGTCGCTTTGCCTTTACACCTTTTCCCCCTTCATTGTCTTAAAACCTCGTGGTTAAATTTCGGGTACTGTGATAGATGTTTCCTCATTTGTGATTCAATAATGCAAAGAGTTTGGAATTGTTTAAAAATATCAATTTATAAAATGCTCCAAAGGGCATGAAAGGTTTTATAAATGATTTTAAAAATGTTTTTGTTCTTAGTCTTAAAGTAAATGACCCGACTGCGTTCGGAACCGTGATTTTGAAAAAGCGTATATAAATGAATTTATATATATATATATATTATATATATATATATATATATATATAATATATATTTAATGCCAGTGGAATTAGAATATGCTTATGGAATTGTTTTAAGAATATTATTACAAGAAAAATTTATTTCAATGCTTCTTTTTTTTTTTTTGTGGCAAAGAATGAAGAAAGAATGGCATATTTTCAAAACATTCTCCTTTTTATGGAAAATGCTTCGATAATAATATTTAGCCTATGTATAGATAAGATTTCTCTACGAAGCCTGAACGAGGATTTTTGAAAAATTCTAATATTTTCAGAGTTTGATTATAATAATAACCAGTGTTTTTTTTTTTAAAAAAAATTCTACTTAAGTGTATTAAAATAGGAATAAGCCCATTTCGAAATTATATATTTCAAAAATCCTAGATTAGGCTCTGTTCACTAGTCTTAGCTATATACAGTGAAAATATTATTATAGTTGCATATTTCATAAAAGGAGAATGTTTTAAAAATGTCTCTTATTTTTTTATTTATTTATGTATTTTTTGCTAAAGAAATGGTATTTGAATTATTTTTCCTTGTAATACTATTCTTAAAACCATTGTATATGTATATTCGGATTAAACTGACTAGAAATTTTAAAAAAATGAATGAATAAATCATCCATTTATACGGGTTTTTTTATTAAAATCACGGTTTCGAACGTAGATTGTCACCTTAATCATGGAATTCTGTATTTAATAATTTCCTCTTTTTAGCATTGCGGTGTATCAGAGTATTCCGTCTATAAATTTTAATTTTTATTAAAACACTTTAAATGAACTGGAAATACTTTCAGCTATATGAGAATCACTGGCGTAGCTAGCTCTGAGAAGGCCCTGTATCCTTCCTTCGAAATCCTTCCTTATAAATTCCTTCGAGGCCCTTTTTAAGATATGGAAGCCCTGTTAGTGGACTGTAGTTACACATGTTGGGGCCTCTGTAGCTTGGGGGCGTATCATTGATACGGTGGTAGCTACGCCCCTGATGAAAATAACGTAAAAAAAATTCTTTAAAAATCATTTTAAATTCCTTTTTTATCGCAATAAATATACCTTAAAAATAATGATAGGGTTTTCTTTCCAAGTAAGCAATGATAGGGTTCTATAAGAATCAATCACGACTTAACCTATCATTAGTTTCTTCTAATGAGCAAGGTTTGAGTTTTAATGTCTTTTGATTGAAAGTTCGCGTTGTGTTCTGGAATCAGGGTTCTTAATCTTTAGATTATGCAAACAGATATTGATTTTGCTAAATCACATTTTTGTTAGTCAAGAAACAGAAAATTTCCATTCTTTCGATGCACTTCTTTGTGAATAAATTCATTTATGTACTTAGGGAAAATGTGAACAAAAATTTATTTATTACGTGATTGATAAGCTTATTATACATTTTTGTTCAACTTACAAATTTTTTATTTTGAAATATACGAAATTAGATAATCGTTTTTGAAAATCAATTCAGTTGCTGTCATGTCATTATATCGTGTTTCCAACGTAGAATAAATCTGGCTGAGGCGCTAAAATTTTATGAAATGGAATGTACTTTTTTGAACCAGTAGACTGAAATTATTACTGTTTTCTACGAAGGTGAAGTCATTTTTAGCTCAGCATCTTTAGGTACGTTGTTGTGGTACCTCTTCCTCATATATTGGTTAGAGATATCGCTGATCGTTTGGGTTCTGGGGGGGAGAAGAATCCGAACAAAAAGCATAGTTGTAGAAGCCATTAAATCGGACACGATGATTACCAACAGGTATTTGAATTAATTAACCTTTATTAATTTAATCTTAGACCTGATTACACAGTGTATGAACAAGAACAAACGAGTTACAATTAATGGTTATCTTATGACAGGGATGGTGGATGGCACGCGACACAATATTTTTGGCACGCCAATGATCAAAATGGTTTGCATTTTATTTCAAAATTTCAAAGTTTACTATGAAGCTTTACGAACACTCGTTTGTTATTATCTCACCTTAGTTGCGTCGTAGACTACAATTGCCCTTTAGGTAAAGTTTGTCTACGCATGGCATAGTCGATTTCATTGACACAACTGTATTTTAGTTTATCTGTGTTATATTTACGATTTCAGCAAAAGAACAAAAAGTACAAGACGGTAAGTGTAACAGATATAATTTCGAATTCGATGGACCGAGAGAAACATGGCATTATTATTAAAGTCGACAAAGCGGCGTGTGTTTAATGTTCTGGAATAGTGGTGTGCAGAACATCGCCTATAAAACTGTATTTTGAAACAAATCACACAAACCCTCTCGTCAAAAAAGTGAACCACAGCAAAAATAATTAATTCTTAGAAACTGTTTGGCAGATGACTTAAATGCAGCATGTATTCTTCGAAAAATAACATCTTACAATCCTAATATAAGTTATTTGTCATCCAATCTGCAGCAACAGAAGTCACACTAACGTTACTTTAATTTGAATTACACGTATAAACAGTGCAAAAGGTATTTTTTGTAGTAAATTGAGTTTTGTGTTAGTATTTATTTTTATTATTTTCCCAATAATTACAAGTCAAAATTATTTGACGGCACGTCTGTACCTCATTGAACATTTTTTTTAGAAAAAATGGCACGTTGATCTATAAAGGTTCACCCCTGTCTTATGAGATGCAACCTTTGAAACTCGCTGAAGAGCAATCCTCCAATTTCAGGACTATAATTCAGGAACCCTCTAGAGCGGTTGTATTGTGTCCATAAAACAACAACTCTTATTCTCTATCTCACTGACTATTTAATGCTGTTTAGTAGTGATGTTCGTTTGCGGAATGGAGTTATTCTAGTTCAAAGTGCCAATTTGACTGGACGAGAAAAAAATGTTGGAGAGGATCTCGCGGAGAGCCTGTTGTCTCGAGTTTTTAAATTCCCATTTCACATTCGTTTAATATACAAGTTACTTAATTACTTAAACTGATTTATATTATCCATGAGTATTTATAAAAATTGTCCAAATATGTGTTCCATTACCACTGAAATTATACCGTCTCGTTTATCTCTCTCCTTCTCATTTATTTGAATTCCAAAAACGTCTGCATATAACAATATATACAAAATACATGTCGATATTTTACGCGTTTAAATCATATGTTTTATGTACATCTTGTTCAATCAAGCTTAATAAAAAATATTTAAATGCGAATTTATTTCTATGAAACTTCAATTTGTCCATTATGCTTCAATTCATGGACAGTATTTTAGAAGTACTCAAAGTTATTTTTGTATCATTCTTTTTTTATCGCTTGTTTTTGAGTAGGTTCTATAAAGTATCTTAATATTTTTTTAGCTTTGAAAAATTACTGTTTCAGCAAATTTAAAAAAGAATTGCTAGAATAAATTACTTTATCGATATGGTTACTAATAAAATCAGATAAGAAAATTTTAACTTGCACATTTTTATTTAATACAATATATAGTAGAGTATTGTTAATTTATTTTGTTTTTTATTTGCTTTTGTTTTGTAAAATATTTCTGTGTGATACAAGATTATTTTGTAACATCTTCACGGATTTTAAATGGTAATATAATATCAATTTTTTTAGCCACCTTATACGAGTATCATTATCTTTTTTTTTTGGTCATTACTGTTTAAATTCAATAAAAAGGATATTTTGATTATTTTTCTACGAATTGTCCCTATTTAAATAATAAAACTGTTGATCCAAATAAACTTGGGTCATTATTTTTTCAAATGGAACAAGTATCGACAGCTCGTTATAATAATTTTCAGACTTTAGTGTATTTGAACTATTTACTTGTATTTCAATAGTAATCAATCGATTGCTCTTCCTCATCGAATGCACTTGTTTGAAATTGAGGAAAAAATCATTTTTCGTAATGACATTTCTATAGTATGACTTAAATGTTTTCTGACTAACACTTCCTTTATTATAAAGGAAGAAATAGGCTAGCGTTAAATTATAAAATTAAAAAAAAAATCTCGTATGATTTTGAATCTTGCATGATGGATCCTTACAATTGTTTTCGTTTGTGCAAGCAAGCATTTTCATGTTGATGTGCTGTGCAAATTTTTTAACAAATAAAAATATTAATGATCTAAAAGTTTACTAAATGTTGTCGGTTAAGCGATAAGATGCTGTCGTAGGAAAAATAATAATAAAAATAAAAAAAAAACTGGGAAGAATTGGAATCTTTGGTCCAGCGCCGATGACCTCATCTGAGCATCCGGAACGTACTCTCGGGTCATTCAGGCTCAGTCGTTTCGCTCAGAAATTTTGTGCCAAAATTAGTGAGTCACTTCTCACATTAGAGGAGGGAAAAGAATATTAGATACTGAGGTATCTTTTTTAAATATTTAAAGATAAGTTTTTATAGCGCCGTTTTCCAGGTCAAGACATTACGGCTTAGATCAATAAGCAGCGACAATAGCATAACCTTATGTTTTTCGTTTGATTATTCACGATACTCTTTATGTTTTTATTTAGGATTGTTAATCTATAGAGTGAATTAAATGTTTTTTTCGTGTATGGTTTTAAAAGCAAATAAAGTTGCGGTTTGTGATTAATTGCTTGTTCGTCCTCTTTAGTTCCTATAATTTAACAACTATTCTAAATTATCTGCTTTTTAATTACTTTACAATTTCATCAGTTTTTTAAAGGACTTATCGGCAAATTCACACTTTTACTTTGTATTGCCTATAATTTGATTCTTGATATGAGAATTAAAATTTTCATCTAATTCAGACTTTTAAAATCAAAATGAGTGTATGCTTAATGCTAAGCTAAAAGGCTTAGAAAATGAGATATGATGACTACTTATACTTTTGATAACAAGATAATAACAAGATTAGTTTTGCACATGTGTTTTTAATTATTAGTTTCTTTTTGTTCACATTTCAGATTTTTGTAAATTAATTAAAGCGAACATTTATATAAAGATTTAATATATCTGTGTTGAAATTTAAATTACTTTTTTAATCTTTTTCCCTCTATTTTTGTTCTCACTCTACATATTAAGGAACAAGTATTTGAGCTACTAACTTAACTTTCTTCTATTTCTAGACATGGCTCACTAAAACTTAAGTGTTTAATATCTTTAAAATATATTTGCATTCAATAAGCTTTTTAACTTCGGAAAAAGTAATTGGAATCGGCAGGAACGCGCACTATTTCACACACACATATATATATACCCTACTCTCTCTCTCTCTCTCTCTCTCTATGAATCTTTACCCATCATCTAGACTCAAGTAGGTTGCTATATAATAAAAAAGAAGCTATGCAGTTGATTTAGATATGAGTATAAATCAAAATGTGTAAATATATATATATGAAAAATATGTTCTTCGAAATTATTTTTAATATATGTATTAAATGTTGGAAAATTATTCTCTTTTTCATACTATTATCGTTTGCTTTGATTCAATAATTTATATAACTCTAATTTTTCTTACTATTTATTTTGTTTACTGATATTTAATCGTTTGGTAATTTAAGTTTTGTTGCAAAAGTTAGCGTCCTTTTTGTCATGAATCTCAAAGTGATAATTCTTCAGTTGACTGTTAGAATTCGAATTGATATGTGTTTTTGACACGCAATAGAAAAAGCTGTTGTTTTTACTGACGTTTGAACATTTCTTCTTTATTCTGTCCTTGTTTCAATTAAACAGTTTATACTATTTCGAATTGATTATTTGCACCGTATTTCGAACACTGAACCTCCGAAATTAAACCGACTAATCGGTCATAAGTTTTAATCCTTCATCACTGTGTATTGTTTATTTTCTACACTTTAGAAAAGAATCAAAGACGTAAAATATTTTTTGAGGTAAGTATCATATATATAACTTCTTGCATTATGTACAGAGATAATGTTTAATTTATATTGCTGATTGATCTATCATATTTTATAACTTAATATGTATGCCATTCATAGCTAAAGCCTAATTAAGAGAGGGAAATATGTACAAAAAGTTGAGTAAGAATAGATATATCATTAAAAGAATGTTAATATTATGCAGATTTATGCTTCATCAATCCACGCATTAGTTCTAATTTTGCTTAAATCTAAATTTTTTAATCTCGTATCTGGCTCTCTTGTTTTTACCTTTTTTTGTTCAGAGTAATGAACACTGATTTATGTTGGGAGCGGCGTCTGTTAATTTTGACTTTTCAATCAAAATTGCATTTCTTGTTAAATGAAATCATATACATTGAAGAATCCAAAGTTCACTTATGAGCCATTTATCTGACCAAGTAATATATTATTCTGGTATGTTGTAAAACGAGTGGATGGTCTTGAGCGTTCATAGGCCCTGTATAGGTACGGGTGTTGTTAATCATTTGCTATGGAATGACGTAACAGATACGTGCATTGAATTGGCGAAGACATGAAGAGTTCATACACTTGTAATGAATCAAAACATGGCATGAAAGAGTTGAGACTTTCTAAAATCTAGAAGATTCTTTTCAGAATTGGTGAATCTATGCTTTTTTTAGGAATGGGATGAATAGAGTATTTAGACATGCGGAAAAATATGACGTTTTTGATTAACGTGTTCTTTGTAACAAATTTGGTGCAAGTTAAAAAAAAAGTGCTGGATGAAAAGTGTATTGCGATTTTATTAGAGAAACAGACTTTTGAAATCATGCATGTAAATTTTATAAACTTTTTTGTCTCTGAATTCTATTTAAAACGCTGCTTTTGCAAACTAGAGTGGATTCCTCATTAAATTTTTTATACTAATCAGTGCTCCAAAAATCGAACAAAATTTCTGATTAAATAAGTTATTGCTTTGAACATATACTAATATTATAAATATCCAACAATTAAATTTGAGCCGTAATAATTTCGCTGACAATAAATATTACGGTATTGTAACTAAAATATGTCAGAATTCTCTAGAGTTCCATTTCATTAAAGGAATAAATAGAATCTCTCTTAAAATTCTCTTTGGTATGTAGAGGAAATTTGAAAAAAGTGTTAGAGCAGCACATACGTGTAGTTATTTCTTATAGTTAATCGAAATTATGTAGACACGGTACAGTTCTAGTGTAGTTTGAATTTTATTAAACTGATTGAAAGGAGTTGAATAAAAACTAGTTTGTTTACTGAATTTTAAGTTTTTAGAAAAATCTTATTTCCTATTACAAATTAAAATTATTCGATTTATTTCATTGCACATCCTATTTTAGATTTTTTAAACTCCTTTGAAAACTTTCGATAAGTACTTATTCCGCTAAATCAGAATTTTTTTAATGAAAAACGGAATACCTATCTCATCTTTTATAACAATCGGAAATTTGTGAACCATTAGAATATAATATCCAAAATCGATGTGTTATCTTTTTGAAACTTTTAATTCTTTTTCTGTTTTTTCCTATCTTATCTAGAGTGATGTTCACCTCTCATACATCCGGAACAAGATGAATATCTAGCTGTATTATTTGTTTTTAAATCTGATTTGGGGGAGGGGAAGGAAATCAATATTTTTTTCTGTATTCTGTAATCAAGCATATTTGTCTTAGAGTTCCGCCTTCCTCTCGCATACAGTGCGTTTTAAATCCATTGTGCACATTTTTTGTATTTGTGAGAGTATGATTAAACTGTTATTAACTCTTTTACGGTTTTGGAAAAAATTGGTAACCATTTTCAACTTAACAGGATAAAGCTTCCAATGATAGTAATAATAATAAAATTCTTCTACTGTTTTTAAACTAACGATGATGAGAAGAGAAAAAAATCTCAAAATCAATCCCTCTGGAGCTTAATCAAGTTATTCAAATAATAAGTTCTACATGTGTGAAAGAAATAAAAAGGAGAAAAAAATAACTTTTAAAATTCATTTGGCCTCCCCTTTTTTAGTTCAATGAGGATTTAACTACTTCAAGTAATATGCTAAAGTGTTATCTTTTGTTATTAATGTTAAGGGTATAAGTAGCTTGCTTAATACTTTCCTGTCTTGATGTTATACATCCTGTAATTTAGCACATAATAATTCTTAATTTTATAATTCAGATTTTATAGAAAAAAAAAAGCGAGCTTGTTACTCGTTATGTGTAAAATATGAGAGCAAGCTTTTGTTTACTTGTATTTGTACCGTTCAGTGGCGCACACAGGAATTTTTCAAGGGGGGGATCGGGGTCGAAAGTTCACCATTCTTGTATCATGCTCCTTTTGATTTTGTCAATTTTCAGGAACAAAACACAGTAAAAAACAAATTATTGAATAAATAATTAGCATTAATTAATAAAATTAATCATTAATAACAAATACTTAATTAAATTTTATGTACTATATACTTAGAATTATAATCAATCGGAAAAAAATCAAGGGCTTTCGGGGGGGGTCGGACCCCAGGACTTGTGTGCGCCACTGGTACCGTTTTCTTTTGTATTATTTTATTTCTTACTCAGGAGGGGGGAAGAGGACTGATTTTCGATTTGTAAGAAAGCTTACTGAAATTTAGATATTAATGGGTTTTAATTTTTAAAACAGTTCTTCTCTCGATGATTATTTGACATTTTGTCTTCATCCATTCCATAATGCACTGGTGAAAACAGTTAAAGGGAGGAAAGGTTTTTCTAACATCCTTTTATTAGCTTCACTTGTATGTAATGGAATATTTGAACTGAATTTTTACCCACTTTAAAAGGTCATATTTATTCGAAATTTTGCGCACTTGTCTTGGACCGATGACAATACAATAATTTAATAATTTTATTCCATTGTCCTGATCAGGATCATCAGGATTAACGATTTCCCATTTTCAGATCGAATCCCACATCTGGCGACTAATTTCAGAGCCCATTTCCAGATTTGGCGACTAAAAGATTAAGTTTTTACTTCGTTCGATTTACTATAAAAGGGTGTTTTTTGGTTTTTTAAAACTGCAATTATTCAAAAGAATAAAATAATTAACGGACACCTCTGCCACGTAGTGCATGTGGCGCTGTGATCGCGTTTGTGTAGAGATATCTACCTCACTTGCTCGCTAGAGCTTGTAGACGTTTTGAAACATCGTAGTCAGCTCAATCATCCTTTTTTTATTTCTTTGTTTATCTATCGTTAATATGACCAATCGTCATCAACTGGATGATGCCACAAGATGGATGATAGTTGAAACACTCGAGTTGGGCCAATCATAGGCTATCTGCTCTGAGGACTTCGGGGTTTTGAGAAAAGAGGTGTCCATTCTATGGAAACAGTTAACAGAGAGGTACAGTGATCCTCCGACCTGGTTAAGGCCACAAAAGGTCAACAACATCGGCCCAAGACCATTATTTGAGACTTCTAGCAAAAAGTGGTAGTTCCAATAAAGCGACACAACTGTTTCGCCACCTATATAATGCAAAATTAACATCCATTTTATGGATAACAGTCGCCCAGAGACTTAATGCAAGTGGCCCTTCAGTGATGAGTCACGATTCAGTTTGGACAGACTCGTCACAACCCGAGAGAACCCGGCAGTCAATATAGGTCCTGCAATATTGTCGGAAAGTGCCACTGGCCGAAGTGGTCTGGGCAGGCATCATGGCATATCAATCTTCATATGTTTGATAGAGGTACCCTGATAAGACAGCGATACAGGGACGAGGTCTTTGCACCCTATCTAAGACTTTTCCGCGCAGCATATGAACCAAATTTCGTCTTTATGAACTATAACGCACGGCCATTCAAGGCTCAGTTGGAGGATGAATACTTCCAATCGGAGGATATTCAACGATTGGAGTAGTCTGCGATGTCCCCTGATTTTAATCCCATCGAAAACGTATGGGATATCCTTAAACGTTTAAATCAGCTCGATCAGCTCTATTGACCATCGATAAGCTCAAGAGTGCCTTGATGCAAGAGTGCGTGTGGTTGCCACATGCGGTAAACAGTATGAAACACTGATGCGAGAGTTGTTTAGCTGTCAGAGGCGATCATAGTTCCAATTATTGATGTTCTTTGACTGACAGGGCGTCGATCAGCTGCTTTGCTGGACAAATGATCAGCTTACTTATTTGGGGTGCAGGTTGTGTCAATTTTTGTTTTTCCATATATTGGTCTTATATCGGATGATGTTTTGGCCAAATTTGGTTAATAATTTGGCCAAATTATTCTGTTTTTTTTAAAATTTTATTGTTAAAAATAACATTTGCCCCTTTAATTGTTTTTACCCGTGTATATTGCCATAGGAATAATCAGTGGCGTAACGGAGAATATTAGCCTCCCCCACCCCCTGCCGGCAATGTCAAGATTTGGACCCCAAGCCGGATCTTAATACTTGGCGTCAGTAAAGCTTTGGGGGTCCCCTAGAATCCTACCCCCCCCCTCTCTTCCCCTGCGATGTGGTGGTTGCTGAGGTGTACGTTACGCTCCTGAGAATAATTCGTTGTAAAATGATTGAGACGAATGATTTCCAAAAAGATGTTGAAAGATAAACTGTGAAAGCGGAAATTTTGCGTGAGTTTCGGGTATATATGCCTCTGAATTTCCTATCATAACGACATAATATCCTGTAACATTTTATATATAATAGTTTGGTAATTAAATTGTCACGTGTACCAGACTTTTATTCAATTAAATGATCATGTGATATAATAAACTACCTCATTTTAAAAGAAAGTAGATAAGTCAATTTTTTTCGTTCGTTTGGTGCCAATTAATATTTTTTCTGACCGGGATAAATTTATTTTTTTCTGAATTTTGTGCAAAATTCATAATTTTTTTCATTCCTTTAAGTAATACTGAACGATTCTACTGTTGTACGCTTTATTTTCTTGAAATCTTTGTTTTGAAAGAGCATTCTAATGTTTTTTTACGTTTTAAGAATTATAATTTATCTTCTATGTGTGACTTAATGCAACCAAAAGGGCTATCCTTTTTTTTAGAGGAAGGGAAGCGCTACTAATATCAAGATAAATTTGTTAGTACTAATGTTTCCAAATCAGTTTTGAAGTAATTTATTGTAAAATACTATTTATTTTATTTTATTAAACGATCAAAAGTTAACGAAATTAGAAAATTTAAATATCAAACAATTTTCCAGTTTCTGCTCTTTTAAATTATTTCTTATTGAATATAACGCAGTATGTATTTACAGTACCTTTAACCCAAGTTTATATGTTGCCTACTTCGTAAAATTGAGTATTTTAAAACAGGAATATCTTTAAAAATATTTTGATCATAAAAAATCAATAAGAAATTGAAGACGTCGAGATCAAATGCCAGCTTTAAGAAAGCAGATTAATGCAATAAATGCATTTGGAGTTTGTTAGATTTTATTACAGTCAAATTACTAGTGCACGTTGGGATTAATTGATGCATTTTTTATACCATTATTTAAATTTCAATGACAGTGTTTCAGGATGACTGAAGAATAAAGAAATATGCCGTTCACAGGCGTAAGATATGAAACGTATTAAAGAGATTTCTTCTTGTGCCGGTTTTGTGAACATGAGTGCGACATGCCTGGGTTCTCCACGGTCAGTTCCTCTGGCCTCGTGAGCACAGTCGTTCACTCGGTCAAACAGATGCACACATGCTGAAATTAGAGAAAATCGAGCTTAAAAGAAAACTACGTTTTCACGTTAGTTGTAATACTTGAATTCGAATCGACTCCCTTCCACCCCAAGCAAAATAACATAATTCACATACGCATATGGGTGGAACTTCCACCCTTTCTAACATTTATTAAATATTGTGACCTACATGAAATTTTCCTGTCATTTATATGAAGTTTCTTACTCTGACAGAAATGACAAAATTTTCATACTATTCATTTCGATGTGTTTCATTTTTCTTATATATTGTTTAGCATAGATAGTTGTTTTTTTAATGTTATTAATATTACTTTTTTAAAATCCCATTACGTTTATTTATTTATTTTTTGCATTCTAATTTAGAAATATCTTTTTTAAAAAAAGGTCTGGAGAGTTAAAGCTTATTGTCTGACTTTTAAATATATCAATTCTTTGTTTTTAAGAGCGACTGCTACGATTAAAATTCTTTTTCATATTAGTAATTATACTTAATGCAGCATCATGAAGAAAACACTTAATAATTATGACATTTGTTCCGCATGTAGATCTTGATAGGACATTGCATAGCATTCTAGTGTATGCAAAGGGGAAGAGAGGGTGTTTTTAATTGCTAAAATTGTGTTTTGAAGCTGTTTTTTTTTCTGCTGAGAAGCTTCAGTGTTATTTATTTAAGAATACAAAAACATGCCAGCAGGTTACTGAGCTTGATATCGAAATAAGTGTCTTACAGTGATGGTGGATTATCCTTCCGAGAAATCGGTGCTTGTGCTTGACGAAATGAAGTATTGGTATTATTAATAAGTTAGTGAGTGCAGGAAGGACGAATTGACTTAATAATTGACGGGAATAATAGCACCACCATCTTTATATCACTGTGCTTGAGGAGAGACATGTTGTCCCCCCCCACACACACATAACAATGATGGGACCGCATTTGCATAGAATCAGCCTACATCCATTGCTACGATTACCTTTTAAATGTGCATCGGGCGTATGCGGCTGCAATGATGCATTGAATGTTGGACACGAATAAACAAAAAATACCCAATCGTTTTTTTTTTTTTTTTTTAGCCGAATCACGATTCTATCAGCAAATATCACGATGGTCGCGTTCGAGTCTGGTAATACTGCTGGGAGAGATAACATAACTTTTGCATTATGTATCGCTGTTCCGGTCTCTCTCCTAGTACTATGGCTTTGGGTATTAGATTTTGCTCTCATACCTCTCAAATATACATTGTTGTTACACTCAATAGTTAACGTTTTGTTTCTGAAGTTTTGGAAATTTACTGACATCTTATCCTTTCAAGGTTTTCCTGGAGTTAACTTAGTAAAGGTAAGTGTAAGACACCTTTTGTGGCACACAAATCTCTCCATTGTGCACCAGTTTGCTCTGCTTCCTGTTTTCTTGATCTGTGTTTCATCGAGCTCTTGCAGTTAATAATTGACAATAAACTGATCCCGCATACTCCACACGCCACTACCTGAGGTGATCTACGTGTTGAAGCAGTAGGGGTTGAGGTATTTAGGAAAACATGAAAAGTCTTTCTGACAATAATGTGATGTGTCGTAGTAGGGATTGCCAGTTGTAGCGGCTAATCAAAGTACAGATCCCCTCCCCGCAAGGCGAATGACTCTTCCAATAAATTTTGTTTTAATATATCTTGTTTTTCATAGTGTTGTATTTTGGATGATCAGCAGTGTATATCATTTGCTTTACTGTATGTTCTGGATTTGAACTTCCTGTTTATGTATTGCCATATGCATTTTCAGGCTTGACAGCTTCGCTGTTTCACTAGCATCTCTTAATCTTTACTATAAAAATTAAGATGAGCTAACATTAAATATATATTCGATGTTTGAATCGTAATAGGATGATTATTTTTTAAAAAAGAATCATCGTTTACAATTTAAAAATAATTATAAATCGTGAAAAAAAAATCGTTTATAAATCGTTTCAATAGGGGTTTGTTTATCTGTTTTCATTCGATTCGTATGAGTACATTGATAAATCAAATTTTTTGACCCTGCTTTTATGACCTTAAAACCATTTGTTTCGAAAATATATCTTGTCCACTTCTAAATAAAAAATCGTATTGTAATTACCATAATATTATAAACTAAGATTTTTGCTCGGTAAATATCTTAACATCGTAAATACGAGTTCTCGAAGTAAAAAAAAATCAACAAGGGAAATATGTGATTCAAATTTACATTATATATATATTTTTTTAATTTGCATTGCATATTTGATTTAGTGATTACTTAATAATTGTTTTGCATTAGCATTCTATATGTATTTTTTTTTTTTTTTTTTGAGACTCTAGACTCCTTGTGTGCCGACAAGTATAACATAAGGCTTACAAACGTAAGTCAATACTCAAAACAATGGAAGTTACATGTAGAAGGATATAGGCACAGATGGGAACCAAAAGGGGGGGAGTGGGTACAGATACAACAAATACAGAATTAAATACAAGATTATAACATAATTACGTTTTTTAAGGCTACCAAAAGGTAACTCAAAATGTTTTGTGCCCTTGATATTTTGTCCTATAATAAGTACCCCATATGAATTTGAAAAAAAAAATATTTTTTTTTCGATTGCTATCCTCATAACATCTATAATAATGCCCCCGTTTTAGATCCTATAAATTTTTTTTTATCTAAATAACTCAAGAATCGCCAACAGGAAGGCTTTAAAAAACTTTTAAATTGCCTTTTTGACTCTTGCTACAGCTTTAGTAATTAGGAACTTGCTTCACAGGTATGGCTATCACGTGAAATGAGTTTGTGAATTATCATAGAGTGAGATGCAAGTAGGCGTGATCTCATTTTTTTTTTCATGTGCATTAATTTGATAGGTAAATTTATGGCTCACATTGGCGATAAAATGAGACGTCTAAATATCGTCGTCGGAAAATTCGAGAAGTACCTAGTTATTAATCGCATACGAAATGTTAAATGGAGAGTTGTGTTGTGTGATAAATAGTTTAATATTTGTTTCATATAACTGAATTCGTGTATGTTAGAGGATAATAATGGCTTGGATTTTTTTCTCCTGTGAAATTCATAAGTTTTCGTAGGAATTTTTTACTATACTATCTTCTTTTTTAAAAAGTTAGCAGTATCACGTTTTATTTTGTACATATTTCTTGGAACTTATAGCTGAACATCTTTTTTATTTCACGAATCAGGTTTAGTTAGTGTTTTATTATTCAAGATTGTTTTAAAAGGCAAATGAGATTTTTAAAAGTTGAACCGTGTATAATTTTTTATACATAAAATTCTTCGGCAGTTCATACGACGAATAAATTATTTTTTTCTTATTTCTCAAAAGTTCGTCAATTAAGTTTATTCTAAAAAAGCACTGAAGGAAATTGCAAGTATCCTTCATCTTTCTTTAAAAATCATCAATTTAAAAAATTCCTTTTCGATCTCATATGTTTATGTATTAAATGATACAAAAACTGGGATACATAGTCTCATTTCACACTTAGTGAATCATGCTATTTCAGTAAAGTGTTGGGCATTGCTATTTCATAGGCTTTAAATTTTGACACTTGTAGTTAGTTAACCTTTCTGTTGCCCACTGTCCGAGATAGAGCAAACGCAAAATATAAATATTCTCTACAACCAGTATTTCTTTCGACTATCGAATTGCCTCGTTCGCTTTTATCCTTCAAAAAAGTTTCTCCACAACTAAAAATAGAGATTGGTGCATTCGGTTCATTGATAGAAATTAATCTTGAAATTATTCAGGTATAACGTAAACAAATGTGAAAGCCAGTTCATGTCTTTCACACTCAATATGCGTCAATTACCTTTTAGGTATGAGTCATTCTCTTCTGAGAATAGCTGTAATATTTGTTTTCTGAAAAGCGTGATTTATTAAAGGTTTAAAAAAGTGTTTTTTGGTTGTTAACCATTTTTGTTGCCATCAATAATTTAATGTTTGTATTATAATAAAGGTAAAACATTTTTTACTCTTTTTAAAAACTAGGTGAAAAATTTTAAAATTTCTTAGTTTCCTGCTTATAAATCATTCATGTGTCGAATAATGTTGGATAATGGACTAACTAAAATATTTAATGTTGTAATTTCGGGGTTAAAAAATTAAAAAGAAAACGGGAAAAACTCATTAAAAGCTTCATTCGCAGTCCCCCTTCCGGATGTTTTTTCTCCTTTTAAATAATGAGATGCAAACTGACCATCCCCGGAAATTACTCATGTAATATCACGGGTGAGTTAACTAGATTATTATTAGAAAAGAAGATTCCATTTATAAAGATATTATTTTTGTAACGAATCTTGCTAATTTCTTAGCATTTTTTGGATGTAAATATTGGTGTAAATGTTTTAGTTATTTATTTTGTCAATGTTTCCATTTGCCTATTTCTTCTAGTCTCAAAAGTTTGCCAATAAATAATCTGACTTAATTATAACACTCTGTCAGATAATGAGATTTAATTCCAGAAAGCACATTTATTTCTAATCATGCCAATGCGATTAGTTCGAGGAATTTTCAAGTTATTACTTTATTATGTCAATCTTCTCTACGTACGGTCAGTGACGTCTTAAGATTTCTAGAGGTCTTAAGCCCCAATGTATAAAAGTTGGCCTCACCTGTAGCCCTTTTCAGTAGACTGCATATAATATACGTTATCATTTACTAAAACAAGTAATAACCCGTTACAAATAAATGTGCGTGTCTCACAGCTCACAAAAATAGGCACAAACCGACTTGACTGGCTTCCGCCGTTCACCTAAATGATAGCATATGGTCATAGACTTAGACATGGATGATGGGCATGACATAATAATGTAGTCTTGAAACTATTACCAGTTGATTAGAGATTGTAATACCGAATACCGGTATTTTGAGCCATTTGGGTAATTTTGTAATACCTGTGTTAACAAATTTAAATACTGGTTTTTTGGTATTTACCAGAATTTTTTAAAATTGTCTCCACTATATGTTCAGAGATTGCCAACATAGTAAAATAGTATGTTTTTGTTTTCATGCCTCCCTAACGGGCGGAATTAATTAGACTGTGAATAAGTATGAAGTTGCATCGTACAATCAAGAAAAATGATAAAATATATGAATCATTAAAGGAGGCGGGCTAAAACTATCCTATTACAGCTCAGGGCGTTACTGTACACGCGTAGGATCCGTAGTCTGAGATATTCGTATCTGTGACAACAAAGTTGTAGTTGTGAGGAAAGTGTGTGTGCGTAATATTTCGATATTTTTTTTTAATTGGTTAGTTTGCTATTTACATATCATAAATAGGGTCATATAGGGTTTTAAATATTTTTCAGATTCATTATAATACATATATACACATAAATAATAACTCATATTAATGAATAAGAATAACTTTAAAGAACACAAAGAATCATTTGATAATACTTCGATTTGGTTTCATTATTTATATGAGAATATCGCGCATTTTAAAAGTATGTCACGCATTGCTAACAGCACCTCCAAACTAGCGTAGATGCCAAAAGAGCGTTTTCGACAGCTGGTAATTTTTATACAATATTACGTTCCAGGCTTATTGACAGTACAATTGATGCATTATGTTTAAAATCACATTTCAAAAATTTGTAATTGTACCACAGACTGAATAGTGACATTTACACTTTCTTGTGATTTAAATAAATACCTTTACTTTTTTGAGATTCTTTGTAACTGTTAAAATTTATAAGTTACAATTTATTTTTTGTAATATTTACACTCTATAAAAAAAACTGGCAAATAAAAACACCTGTGTTTCCTTTCTTTTTCTAAAATTTCTGCTGCCGGTATTAAAACCGGTATCCCGGTATTAAGAGCTAAAAAATACTTAATACCGGTATTCAGTGGCGCACACAGGAATTTTTCAAGGGGGGGTCGAAAGTTCTCCATTCTTGTATCATGCTCCTTTTGATTTTGTCGATTTTCGTGATCAAAATACAGTAAAAAACTAGTTTTTGAATAAATAATTAGCATTAATTAATAAAATTAATCATTAATAGCAAGTAATTAATTAAATTTTACGTACTATATACTTAGAATTATAATCAATCGGGAAAAAAAATCAAGGGCTTTGTGTGGTGGGGGTCCGGACCCCCAGGACCCCCCCCTTTGTGTGCGCCACTGCCGGCAATCCCTTCAGTTGACACATAGTTCGAAATTCAGTTTCTCAGAGGAGTCGGTGGGTTAGAAGTAGCGTGCCCGCTTCGTAAGCTCAATGTTGCGGGATCGATACCGGTTGCAGTCGATTAATTTTCTAGGTGCTAAAATCGTAAATACGCATGCCATATGATTAAGAAGCATGTATAAGATCCCTTGAGTAGTTGGTACTCTCGGCAAAATTAAATCACGACAATACTTAGCATCCGACCAGAACTTGAATTAAAATTAATTCTAACTTCAAAATTTGGTAGAGAAAGCCGCCACTAGATGGTGCCACCATGGAATGACTGTCACTTTTGGGGACTTCCTGTGTGTGCAAAGACAAAGTTGCCAATATGTAGCCCTTAGAGAGAAAAAAAAAGTTTTTCGGAGAATATGTCTTATATAGAATAACACTGATGTTTAAAACAGTTTGGATCATGATCTTATTGAAGCCACGTCGAGAACGAGACGAGACCCCTTACCGAGGTCAAGGCCTTGGGCTCTGACTCAGTTGACACATCCCTTTCAGACGTCCCTGCGTATAGTTTCTTATAGTTTGTCTTTGATTAAAAATACGAAACCCAACTACTCACAATACATTGGTTTTAGAAATAATTATAATCAACTATTTACTATATCCTAATGATTTATTGAGGCTTCTAATTAATATTAATTTATCATCGATGACTATTTTAGATATAATCCCAGTAACTACAATATTGAGATAGTAGCATTGTCTAAATAGTGGTATTCAACTTTAGCTATTATTCTCTAATATTAATTATTTGCTTTCAGTCCTTAACTCCGTGGTAGTTTTTTCTTAGAAATCTTTGAATTTTACTGAAGTAGTAAATAAGAAACTGTGTGTGTTTGGGGGGAAAAAATTATAGACACCAGTTTCTACATATTATAGAATGTTCCAGAGGTGCCTTTTGGGAAACTTCATAGGATCATTCCATTATGGCGTTGAACAGGTTCTTTTTTTTTCTCCTTGTGAAATGACCTTTGATCACAGGAATACATCAACCCAAGGAGTGTGTCTTAAAGTTAATTCAACAAAATTCTTTTTCCTTTCACATTTAATTGTCTATAGAATGTTTTTTTTAACATATTTTTGTTCGGGAGAAATTTAACTTAGTTGCATATTTTTACAGCCTGCACAAATAAATGACGAACTGACCTTAAATGTTTCGCTTGGCGTGTAATGCCGTCCTTATAGTGCGTCGACGATGTGTGTTTGTGTGTATTTTTTTTAAAGAGAATCTAAGGAAGAGAAAAATCAAAACCTTGGTTTTGAGTTAAAAAGCGGTAAAAGGAAGGATTACGATCAGAGAGGAAAACAATTAACTGACCTCTAAGCTTGCTCTTCCGCTAACTGTGCTACAACAAGCAAACAAACTTTAATCGTTTCATTATGGCGTCTCTGGAAGGTTATTATTCTTATGGCATTGATGTTTTTAAAAATTTCGTTCTATTATCTCTTTTCGTTTTCGAAAGGTTGAATTACAATACTTTTCTCCGGGAGGAGTCAGGTCATTTATTGAACGAGACACGATTTTTTAATGAACAATTTGATGAAATAGGAGGAAAATAAACAAAATTCTTCAGCGTTCCAGAAGACTTGTAACTAAACGAGACGGAAGCTTCTTCTGCACTACACGCTGGACGTTGCGAAAACAAGTTTTAAATTAAATTGATAAAAAAAATGAATTTTAGAGATGTGCGTCAAAGTTTTTCGTAATCAATTTTCATAACTATTACTGAGCTTTCGTGATTAACTCTGTAATCCATTACATGTATCGGGTTCTATCTGGCATAATTTGATACCCATCTAAAATGCAATATAATTTTTCAAATAATTATACGACATATATTTCGTTGTAGAGTATCATTTACTGTTTTAGAATTAAAATATTTAAAAAATGAAAAATTGAGGGTGGTTAAATATTATTTTCTTATTTACCATAACAAATTAACATCACAATATCCGAATATTTAAAGCTCATAAGCCGTTAAAAAAGGGTAAATATCATTTTTTTTTTCTGTATTTAAGGGCAGTCGGAAAGGTAAAATTTGATTTTTTTGACAATTTGAGATTTTTACATTTCCACATAGTACAGATTTTAACCTTTCTAAAAATACCTTACTTTAACCTCTAGGGTAAGTAGAAGCCCTAAAAACCTATTTTTAAATAATCGTTGAAACTGGGCCACGCCCATTTGACAAGCGTAAAAGTAAACAAAGTTTTTTGTTTTGGCTTAAAAGTTGAGCGTCTGGTATAAATCAAAACATTTATCTTTTATTGTATAAATTGAGCCTTTTATTATTTTATTTCCTAACCCATTTGAAACTTCACTGTATTTTTAACGGTCAAATCGGTGTTTGTTTACACTTTCAAAACTGCGTTGTAATTTTTGAACTCACAAGTATTCTTTAACATTATTAAGCTTAAACTTTCAAAAAAATTGCTATAATATATCGACTTTACTATGCCTAGAGCATCAACTAAAGTATTTAAGAAACGAAGAGGAGTTTTTAATAAAGAAAGATGTAATAAAAGTAATGATGGTTGCGGTGAAAGCAATTCTACTGTTCCAAAGAACTCTGCTGATGAAAAGAATTGTGCTGATGGTGCAAAGCTTTGTACTAATGAAACTGAACCATCTGCCAGTGAGAGAAAAATTGTAAACATGGATATTTCATATTCGGATGAGGCTTTTTCTGGTTTCAGAAATGTTATTGTGGACATTAACCTTTTAGCTTGTGTGTTTTTTGAAGCTGTAAAATGTATAAAGTGTGAAAAAACAGGACTCAGGTTGCACCTCAGTGAAAGTAACTGTGGTGAAGCTGTGAAGTTTCACTTAAAATGTCCTTCTTGTAAATATAACTATACTTTTTTAACTCCAAGAAATGCGATAGTTCTGAGAATTACGAACTGAATACCCGGCTAGTGTATGCTATGCGATGCATAGGTAAAGGTGCTGAGTCTGCTAGGATGTTTTGCGGTATCATGAATCTTCCCCGCCACCCATAAAATTCTCAAAGTACAACCACATTTTACTGCAGGCAACAAGAGAAACCTGTGAACACAGTATGGCAGAAGCTGTTCGTGAAGCCGTTGATGAAAATGATGGAAAAAGGGACCTTGCTGTTGCTGTTGATGGTAGCTGGCAGAAGCGTGGTTTTTCTTCGAAGAATGGCTTGGTGACAGTCACAAGTGTTGATACCGGCAAAGTTATAGATGTCGAAGTTTTTCAAAACATTGTATTTGTCCGAACAAAACCAAGCATCTTCAAAATTGTAAGAGAAATTTTGAAGGCTACAGCGGTAAGATGGAAGTAGCTGGAGCTCTATCCATTTTTCAGCGTTCCCAGTCTCTCTACAATGTTCGGTACACAAAATATTTAGGAGATGGGGACTCCAAGGCGTTTACTTCTATTGTCGAGAACAAAGTATATGGTGACCATTGCTCTGTCGAGAAATTAGAATGCATAGGCCATGTTATGAAAAGAATGGGGACACGTCTTCGACGCTTGAAAACTAAGATGAGAGGTCAAAAACTTTGACGGAAAGCCTTTATGCGGAAGAAATAGATTGACAGAGGCAGAAATCGACCGTCTGCAAGCATATTATGGTCTAGCTATCCGCAGAAATTTGTCTAGCGTGAAGGACATGCAACAAGCCATATGGGCAATATTTTTACACAAGCTATCAACCGATGAAAAACCTCAGCATGGATTTTGTCCCTCTGATACAGATACGTGGTGCAAATTTAAAAAAGCAGAATTGCTCGGGGAGACTTATCATCACAAAAATAGTTTACCTGTGGATGTTGTGGAGGCCATGCGACCTGTTTTTAGGGATTTAGCTAATCCAGAATTGCTAAAAAGTGTTTACATGGAGGTACGCAAAATCCTAACGAAAGTGTAAATAATGTAATATGGTCTCGTGTACCGAAGAAAACATTTGTACAATTAGAAGTTTTGTCACTGGGTACATATGATGCAGTTTCCTCATTTAATATGGGGAATGTATCAAAACTAGAAATTTTGAGAAAAATGTGTATTGAGCCTGGTGATTACACGGTACAGGCGATGGAGTGCCTCGACAAACAGAGGCTGTTACGAGCAAAATACTATTGTTTACAAAAACAAAGGAAGTTAGGAAGGAAAAAAAAAAAAGACTTAAAAGGAAGAAAGAAGATGATGAGCTACTAAAAAATGCTGATGATTTAGAATATGGAGCTGGAATGTTTTAATTAAAAAGTAATTATACGTTAAAATCAATTTTTCTCAAAATGTCAATTTTTGATCTTCGATGTTCCTTTTCTTAGAAACTACTGTTCACAGGTATGTAAATTTTTTATATATTTATAATGATGGCTAATATATACTGAAATGAGCTTTTTGTAAAAAAACCCCAAAATTTATTTTTTACAAATTTTTTTATGTGAAAAACGGGTTAACGTAAACTATGTTTGATAAAATATTTTATAAATTATGAAAAAATTCAAAATTAGCTAAAAGCTCATTTGAGTCTAATGAGAAATGTATATTTTAATTATATGAAAAATTTCAAGCATGTACATAGAACAGATTTTGAGAAAATGTACCTCTCGAAAACAGCCAATTTAACATTGTCGTTAGAGAGGTTTCCGACTGCCCTTAAGATATTTTTGAGAGTTTTCATAATTTTCTCATGTTGGGAGAAAACCTATTTCTACAATTTATCAATGATTTCACGAGGAAAGGAATTTCCACATACCTTAAGGATTAAGTTATGAAACAGTTCAGGAAAAGCAAGTTTTTACGGTAAATCACTAAAAATATTGGAAAATGTAGTAGGCTGAAAGGAGTATTCGAAAAAAAAAATGCAAGAATTGTACGACTGCACATATTTATAAAATTCTAAAGTTAAAGAAGGAAGCAATTTCTGACAAGTCATGCAATCCTGAGACATTTCGTTGCATGTTATGAAAGGAAGGGTACCGGGGTTGGAAAAGGCGGAGAAAACCTTTCATAAACTAAGTTACTCGCAAGAAGGGACTTGATTAAAAAAACAGAACTGAAATTTCTCTGGAATTCCGTGATTCCTCAAACCAAAGAAGGTGAAATAACCTAGAACACTACGTTGTTTGACTATATCAGCAGCTGGTGTAAGCATTTTAATAGTAATTGACACAATATTGAATCAATTTAGCTATCTCAACATTTTGAGGACTAATCTACGCTAAAGTAGCTCAAAATTAAGATAATATATTTTCAACGAGGTAATAATTAAAAACATTCTGCGCTTGAGTTTTACTGGAATGATTGCTCTATAATGTTCGCGTAAATAACTGAAGACACTCCCCGGTCTATACCAATAGTAGTTTTATTCAGCACTTGTAAGACTACCTTGATTGATAAATAATGGAATAGGACATTAAAAATAAGAATAATTTCAGCCAGTGGCGTACACAGGGGTTTGGGGGCTCACCAACAGATTTTTAATTTTTACCCTTTGGCGCTTTTGTCTGCATGTTTTTTAGAATGTATTCCCCTTTTCCCATAAGAGAGTTCTGTGTAGACCACTGATTTCGGTAGAGTACTTTTGTAGAATTGATGGAAAAAATACAATCTTCTGTCACTCGGAATTTAGTACTCAGTACAGTAGCGCACACAGGAATTTTTCGGGGGACCATGGTCGAAAGTCCTCTATTCTCGTATCATACTCCAATACACCGCCCGACACTTTCTTTTTGATTTTGTCAATTTTCGGGAACAAGAAAACATTTAAAATTAATTATTGAAGGAATAATCAGCATTAATTAATAAAATTAATTATTAATAACAAATACTTAATTACGTTTTACGCGTGCTATATACATTGTGTTATAATCAATTGGAAGAAAAAGTCAAGGGCTTTGGTAGGGGCCGGACCCAAGGACCCCCGTCTCCTTGTGTGTGCCATTGACTCGGTATCATCGAAGGCTGCCCTACTAATAGCTAATTCTTAGTTTTTATCAACAAAAAAAAAAAGAAGAGAAAAAAACATTATTTTCCCCCTTCCCTTCCCCAAATTTATGTTTTTACTTTTGTGATATAAATTGTATGTTAATTTTGTCAAATCTTTTTTTTTTAATAAAATTTAGTATGAATTATTTCGGATGCAATGCGATTGTAAGTCTTCTTATCTCGATCTTAGGATATCATCACACTCATTACTGTACATACTTTGTGATCTAATAAATGCATATATTTAGTTTTCTAATGAAAGAAACAATGGAAGCTCGGACAAATTGACTCGGAATATAATATGTGTAACATATATGTTACTTTTTAAAAGGATGAATTCCACCGGCATATAATAAGATTCAAATTAAAAATTGATTCAAAAAGAGAGATATTTCTGATATATTTCTCACTAAAATAATCTCCTTTTAAAGAAAGGAATCTTAGGTTTAGAAAAGGTTGGAACAGATTTTTATGCTTTAGAAGCGTGATGGAGAGTCATTGTGTTGTTTCAGTGGGTGTCTTAATTGAAATATTATTTGCTTTTTTTTTTTAGAAATCTTGTGCAATCATTTCGTAAGTTCTGTAGCATAATATCAGAAATATTTGAAAGTAAAAAGTGCGTATTTACTTATCTTATATTATGTTATCTTAGGTAACATTTTGGTTTTAAAATGAGATTTCCTTCAAGATGAAAGTTCGTTATAGGTAAAAAAAAAGTGTTTTATTAGTTAGTTTTTAAAATGTTTACAGTTTTATATTTTATTTTTCCACTTCTTGAACTATTCACGAATGAAATATTTTACTATAAGCCAGCCTTGCTGATTTTTTATATTCTTTATTTTTGTATAATATAAAAAAGTATCGTAAATTATTATTTTATTTATTTATTTTGAATTGCAGTGTTAGAAAGATTGTAAATTATGAAACTTTTTGAATTTCATATATAAAGATAAAATAATGGAATTTTTTCTGCATTAATCACATAAGGTTTTGATCTATAACAAACAAAGAAATTCAGATATTGGAACAAAATATGGCAAAGAACGTATTAAAAATTGTGAACGATATTAAAATCAAAGAAAATTAACATTATTCTATTTGCTGTTTTAAAAGTGAGCTGAAAGTAACGCACTTCTTTCTGGAACTATAGCACTAATTCTGTCTTGGATATAAGAATAAGCATTTTATAAAATTACTTGACCATGCTTAAATTAATTGTACTTAATCTCGTATACACGATTGTTTCTGCCCAGATGCCAAAATGAATTCATATAAGATATCTGTAATACATACAATTGAATTTATTTCATAAGCTGTTGTTAATTTAAATGAATGAATTGGGTAAAATTTCACCGATAAGAATCTGAAATTTCTGAAATTTTACGGAATAAACACTTTTGAAAAGTAAGTTTTAAGTTAGATGCATAATATCCAGGTTACCCAAAATTTTTAAGAACATCATTCCAATTCTATAACATAGCTTAGTATTCTTCTTTAAATATGTCGGCCAGAGAAAATCTTGGTAAATAATATTACCTCAAGCACTGTACGCCAATCAGGTCGTACGCCTAAGAATGTCTAATTAAACTTAATGTTTGTATCTTCGCAGTATTCAGAACAGTTTGTGATGGAATTTTTTTAGTGAGGTTAATTTGCATCGCACGACCTGCATTAATGTTATTCAAATGTCGCTTTGTCCCTGATGGTGCAGTTTGTAATTGGTGATATCAACGTGTTTTAAAAATTGCGATGTGCTCTCTTCGATTAAAAAATGGGGAGGTAGGGGGGCATTTTTTTTTTCTTTTTCGATCTAGCTTAACTCTTGCAATTTTTAATTTTTTTAAAACGGCGCTGTCAAATCTGAATTTTATTTGATGGCCGCGTGATTTTTTTTCTTTGCTATTAACTTTTTACTAATATTGTATGTTCATACCTCTACATGTGTATGGTGTATACGTAAATGTGTTAATGCGCAGCATACGTAATATTTACATCTTTATTACACACCAGCACATTTGCAGTAAAATTCATACGTGAAACTGAATTTTATTACTATTATTATTACGTACTTTGAAATTTTGGATTATTAGTTTGTTGTTCTTTATTTTTTTTAAAATAATAAAGATTCAAGTTTGCTTAATTTTTACTTTTTCTTTTATTTTCTTGATAAAATTTTCATTTCATTTTCTAATTCACACTAATTAGCTTTTTTAAATTGAATTTTAATTTTCTTTTAAATTTCAATTGTTCAAATTTATTACGGTGATGAAATTTGGCTAATTTATTCTCGCGCTATTATATTCATTTCATCCTTCTTATTGAAGTACTATTTTAGTCGAATGACGCCTATTTCATCGCCTCATTAGCATAGCTTTTATTCTCCACGGTAATAATCCTTAAAAGTTGCACAGCGTATGCTTTAACTTTTCTGGAATGAATAAATTAAATAGTACGTTAAACCTGCAATTTCCCTTTCGATCTATGACCTTAAATCCCAATGAAATTTTAGGAAATCAGCCGCCAAGGAAACGAAATGAAAAGTGTAGTCTGTGTGTGTGTGTGCCCTTGGATAGATCTGTTAAGTCATTCCTCGACATTCCCAAAAGCCCCACGGCGCCGACGCCTTTATTACCTTATCGGTCACACCTGTGAAATTTTCACGGACGCCCGAGCTATTTATCATAATAATGAACGCGATACATGTAACTGTGTATCTGTTTTGACCATCGGATTGGAGAAGGAAGTGACATGTAGGCCGGAATCCGTTATACTTCAAGTTTGGTAGTGGGGGGAAACGAGAGGTAACCGTTGAATGGACATGGAGAGTGACCTGCGGAAAAGCTTTTTTTCTTCCCCTTTATAAGCGTGTCCGTCCATGCGTACAGGACATAGTTAGAATACTAATTATTCCGCATGTATTAGTGGCGGAAATCGCCGGTGCGCGGAAACCTGCCGATGGAACATGTGGGGGTGTAAAGGGTTGTTTACCTTATACTACTACGACAGATTATGAACTAACCTTATTTCCATAGATCGCCCCCTCATCAATTTTTCTGGGTATGAACCATGTTGTAAAAAGTGTGGTTAAAGTTTGAAATGACTGAAGCTCTTTTCATGGTTGATAAATAATACAATTTTTTTAAGATATCATTGTTTAAATGCAAACAATTTCGACGTATTGATGAACTTGATAAACAGACATGCAAGTAAAAAGAACACGACAGTGAATCATTTCTTGGACTGATATATGAAATTAATAGCTATTATTATGTTCATTTCAAAAGCACTTGGCTTTAAAATGGCACAAAACTGCTCTTACGAATTTAGGGATGGTCGATATTCAAGTCGGAAATTCCTGAGGAGTTAAAATCCTGATTACCGTCATCGTTCCAGTGATAAGTTGTAGGCCTCGCATAATGGTTGGGACTGAGATATCTCAAATGTTCTCTACACATATGACTGGTTAAAAATTACAAAAATCGTTTCTTATGATTTTCTAAAATTGCTTTGATTTTTAAACTGAGCCAAACTACCGGAAGGGATAGTTTTATGTTCTTGATGAATATATAACAGTTTGTAAACAAATAGCTGTGTGTGGAAATGTTTTTAAATTATATGCTAGTTTATATCCCTTGTATATGACTGGAAATTTAGTTAAATATTGGTATTAAAATTTAGTTAATATAACAATCCAAGGTTTTTTTTAAATGAATACTACTCGCATGCTATTTAGATACTGTTTTTAAATTTAAAAAAAATTGTGGTTTATACTTCAAAAGGCAATGAATGTGGTCTCAACAGATGAAAGATCACAATTACTGAAACTTAACGAGTGACCTTTTCCCCTCTTCACATTAACATAGATACCATTCACAATAAATCAATGTTTCGAAATATGACAATTTTCTTATCAATGTAGATAGTAAACAAGTTCGCGTTTGGAATTGTCTTATGCGTAGCTCCTTTCAATGTATCCGAGTCTAGTTGACATTGTGCCCCGTTTGAAATGTTACAGTTTTTTGTGTTCAACATTATTCGACACATTTGTACATTCGACATTATTTGTATGATGCCAGAAGAAATCCATTTCGAAACTTTTACCGAATCGATACATAAATCTGCATATTTCCCGATCCGTGGAAAGTGACCTGCTGTCAGAACGGATGTAATAAATTTAGCGCTTTTGATCGTGCTAACTCAAGCGCACAGTGCCAAATTCAAATGATAATTGTACATTGGTCGGTTTGTTACTGTGAGCCGTGTGTGACACTAAATACAGTTGCTCATCATGTCGCCGGATGATGGGAAAAGAGTAATTGCTTGGGAAATTTAATTGTTTTTCACTGTGCTACCAATATAACCGAATTCATTCTCATTGTTTTTAATTTGGTATATAGGTAATCGTGTGGTTTATTTAGAGTCGAAAACAAATGTGGTATTTTTTCCCCAGATAATTGTGTGATTTCACACTGAAGGTTATTGGAGCTGTGGAAGAAAAATATATATATAGTTGCATCACTGAAAAAGCATTCATATTCGACTCTTTGTTTTCAAGTAAAAAACTGAAGATTTCTTCGGTAAAACGTTTGCGATTAGCGTTTAATAATTTTATAAATCTGGATATTGGATTTTATTAGGGCACACATGATGTTATGTGCAAAGAAAGTGGACGTAGATATTAATTTCAATAGTTGTTTTTCTTTTCCTTTATTTTATATTTATTAAAAATATATTTCATATATTTTTGGAAAAGAATGTCTCTTTGCGTTTACTTTTCAATGATGTATAGTTAAAAATGTGCCCAATGCCTGTTTTCATTGCTGTGCAAACAAAAAAAAGTAAAGCTTACAAAAATATCGAAATAAGGAATTTGAAATTTTACTCATTAGAGTTAAGGACTTTTTTCACCAGAATTATAGTTTCACCTTCCAACTCTTGTGGTCTTTTAACAATCTGTTGATTGTCGTAGACGAAAATATTATAAGATTTTCGCCTTTCAGAGGAGATCCGACAGCTTACTTTTCATAGTCAAAGAAATTGTATGCGCTGAATTTCTTTTAAAAAGTTATTATACTCACACGTGAATATGATCCAAGATAATACTGCCCCTCTAAAATGTTAATTGTTTTGCCTTAAAGGTACTTTGTTTTTTCTCACGGTTCTTTGTCTGATTTATGTATTTCATCATAAATATCACTACCTACGAAGACGGCTATTTCGAAGTTTTTCTTTAGTTGTGCATATGTTTTCTGTTTCTTTTAAAGTCAGCATTAATGTTATGATTTTCGAAAACTTCAATTACTTTTCTTAAATTTTAATTATCTGTTGCTGGAATCTTACTTGAAATCAGTCAAGCCATGAAAATATTCTGCTTTTAATTCCGTCTACCGCATATTGTTATTAAGTAAAGCAATCAGTTGAATTTCTTATGAAAGGTTCTAGTGTTTGTATATTTTTGGTACATTTTAGTTTTTTCTTTCATTAGGTTTATATAATTCTTTTTTTTTTATGTTCGTATTTTTAGTCTATCTCCTTACGTTTATATTTACAATCTGTTCTCTTTCGGCTTTTTTGCAAACTGTACTTAGATTTTACAAACGAAATAGAGCCCGATATGCTTCATAATCATAGAAAATTTTTCTGAATATGAAATTTCATTTCCAAAATGCCAAATTTTTGTAGTACCTGATAGCTAAAAACTGATTATGTCGAATGCTAAATATCGCTGGAAAAAGAGTAAAAAAAAAGTACAGTAACAAGGAAGTATCTTGTGAAATTTTTTATATGAAATTATACATTTTCAAACTATGGGTGCCATTTAAAAAAAATTCCTTTCCAATTTCAATGTTTAAAAAACTTTAAAAAAATATTGGTTAAAAATCGTATGAAATTATATTGCTAAAAATAATATTGCTGTGATCTAAGTAAGAACAACGCCTCTTTCGCAGTAATTTTACAAAAACTTGTATTATTGAAAAACATTCAAAACCGTTTTTCTTTGGATAGCTGAAGTTGAATCTTTAGAATAGGAAATGACTTGTTCTCATTGAGGAACTTCATTCTACATTCAAATGCGCAAGTACGTTGGTTTCCAAAAAACAAGAAAAAACTGAATCGTGAGAACTAGGAAAATTGTGATTGTGAAGTTTCTGATTTAATATTTAATAAAATCTGGCAAAAACATAAAACAAACATTACTAGACACAAAAGAAAAGGCATATTTTCCGTTTTGAATTGACACAAAATGAAAATTTATTAAAAATACCACAAATCTGAGTTCAATATGGTGTAGGATGATCTGTTATAAAGGGTGTTTTTTTTAGAGATACAGAACTTTAAATTGCAATAAAACAACGATGTATTATTCGATTGACATGAATTTTTTTTTATTCGAAAGATACTCTTGTGGCATTACATTTTAAATATGATCAAGCAAGGCGTAGATTCGTCGAATGGGCCCAAAACGAGATTGCCGTTGTTCCCGATTTTCATAAGCGAATTTTGTTTAGCGATGAAGCGCACTTCTGGTTGAATGGCTACGTCAACACACAAAACTGCCGCATTTGGAGTGAAGCTAATCCACAAGTGTATGTCGAAACACCGTTACATCCAGAAAAACTGACTGTTTGGTGCGCTTTATGGGCTGGTGGAATCATTGGTCCGTACTTCAAAAACGATGAAGGCCACAACGTTACAGTCAATGGTGATCGGTATAGAGCCATGATTACTAACTTTTTCATTCCTGAATTGAACAATCATGATGTCCAGGAGCTGTGGTTCCAACAAGACGGCGCAACATGTCACACAGCTCGTGCCACAATCGATTTATTGAAAGACACGTTTGGTGACCGCCTAATTTCACGTTTTGGATCAGTGAATTGGCCTCCAAGATCTTGTGATTTAACACCGCTAGACTATTTTCTGTGGGTCTATGTAAAGTCATTGGTCTATGCGGATAAGCCACAAGCGCTTGACCATTTGGAAGACAACATTCGCCGTGTTATTGCCGATATACGGCCACAAATGTTGGAAAAAGTCATCGAAAATTGGACGTCCAGATTGGACTACATCCGAGCCAGCCGTGGTAGTCCTATGCCAGAAGTCATATTTAAAATGTAATGCCACAAGATTATCTTCCGAATAAAAAAAAATTCATGTCAATCGAATAATACATCGTTGTTTTATTGCAATTTAAAGTTCTATACCTCTAAAAAAACACCCTTTAGTTATTAAACACGGTAGTAATATCCCATGTTCAAAATTGTGTTTTTTAAGTTAGTTGCTTCGTCAAAGCAATTCGAAGGCTCTAAAGATCTGTGTGGAGATCTGTAGAGCCGTACAAAGTGAGTTCAGTAAACGTGTTTACCTAGAGCAGGGGTCGGCAAACTGCGGCTCTTTGTGTGGAATATTGCGGCTCTTCAAACTTCTAACTATATAAATTATTAAAAAATGATTATGTCTGCTAAAATTTTTTACTTTATTTGTTTCTTTTATAGTTATCCATTTACAAAGATTTTGTGTACAAACTTCATTTGCATATGTATTTAAACAATTTGACTGGCTTAAGATTTCCGAACCCAATCGTCTACCATTTCCAAAGCTTATTGAGAATCGGTGTATAAATATCAAGATCAGTCTTAAATCTCTAACAGTTCAATTTATTGGTAAAAATGACATGATGGGAAGACACTTCTCTAAGTAATTTCTGGCTAAACGGTTGCTTATTTGCTAACTTGAGTTAGGGAACATTCTTGATGTGGGACAAGACACATAAACCCTCAACAGAAGTGACAAAAACACGTTCCGTATTTTATGACATGCTTTAGGATTAATAAAAAAAGTGTTGAACTCTGATTTTTATATGCAGGAACAATCAAAGTCAATTTTAATTATTTGTGTAGGTTTAAAATTCCAGAATAAAACACTTTAGGTATTGATAGGAACATTTTTTTTTCACGACGCTTGAAAACTTAATTCCCATTATACTATTCTTATAATTTTTTCTATATATATATGTGTGTGTGTAATATAATTTTTCCTCGTGAATTCTTCTTCGGCCGAACTCGGAAATATCTTCGTATTCTTCTTTGAGGCATATTGAAGCTATTGGCACAAAGCAACTGCACGAATAACAATTTTATTACTTCAAAACGTTGTTCTGTTGTACTTTTAAGTAACTCTTTAACCCGTTCCAGATCAAGTAATTTTTCCCGTCAAGCCTATTTCCATTTAAAAATTCATATAAAATCATTACTGTAATAAAATACACTGAAGTTTATAATTGATAATCATTCCATTCCCCAAGTTCCAAATTAAGAACACACTCGTGAGATCACAGGCCTCTCAGAACGGTGAAAATGTAATGTCACATATACCGTGTTCCCTGAAGTGATCATATGTATGCTACAGTGGCGCACACAAGGGGGGGGAGTCCTGGGGGTCTGGACCACCCTAAAGCCCTTGATTTTTTTCCGATCGATTCTAAGTATATAGTACATAAAATTTAATTAAATATTTGCTATTAAGGATTAATTTTATTAATTAATGCTAATTATTTATTCAATAATTAGTTTTTACTGCTTTTTGTTCCGGAAAATCGACAAAATCAAAAAGAGCGTGATACAAGAATGGTGGATTTGTGACCATGCCCCCGTTGAAAAATTCCTGTGTGCGCTACTGGTATGCTATCATGGCCCTGAACGGGTTAAAAAAACGCTTATTGCTGGCACTGCAGGCACCCATAACGACTCTGCGCTGAAGTACCTGTCATTTGCATACTGCGGTATACGCATGATGAAAATTGAGATAATTTGACGTAGTTTGGAGGCTTCCTTCATGGTGTTGCATTTTTTAACAGCCAAACAATGTGTGTCGTATTTTTTTTTTCGTTAACCACTTTAACTTTATTTTAACATAGAATTAATGTTATCAAATTTTTTGTCCTGGAATTAATATATTGCAATATATTACGCAAATTCAGTCATTGCTGATTCGGTGCACTATGTGATTTTATGAGAAATCACGTTGTGTGCATAAGTGCACCAAAGCGATTGACTGCTTTTATTTGAATTTCGGCGGTTTTTTTTCTTTCGTAGGCGGAATTTTTAATATCATTCTTTAATATGTAATATTTTTGCTCAATTTTTTTGATGTGGCGCTGCGTTGCTTTTTACGCTCCCGATTACAGCTGCAAGAAATTGTTGGTACACCATAATGGCGTGGAAAATGTTGCATTATTTTCTTCGGCAGTCAAATTCCCGGTTACAAAACACTTTTTTAATCTGTTGTCAAGCGTTTGACCTCGCAGGGCTTCCGTTCCTTCCTTCTCTTATGCCTTCGCAACAACCGAGCGGGCACAAAGATCGAATGAAAAATGAGAAGTCCGATTTCCTGGTGGTAAGAATCCATGCATTTGTTTCGACATTTCTACCTTTATCCATCCGGTGTGTCGTGCGTCTGAACTGGCAGCACCTTGCTCTAAATTCATTCATTGGTGTAAATTTCGATGTCGTCCTCTCAGTTAAGATCTATGATTTTTTATTGATCTTATCACTGCTAAAAAGTGTGAATCTTAACCAAAAACTACCGTGTGTTTAAAGAAAATGACTTGACCCATTTGCCATCTCAGTTGTCCAACAAGGTCAGGTATATCGACGTAACTCTATCGTTAAGAGCTATGTTTAAATAGAAAAATACTTGTTTTTTATTAGCAAATTTTATACCACCTGCACTTGGCGTGTCGAACTGCACATGTTTCGATTGGATCAGAATAATATAGCAATAAAGCTACCGCAATCGTTTTAGCATTACATTATTAAGTGAGATTATTTTCCTATCTAGTAGACAAACAATTGGGTAATAGAAAATGTTTGCTGTCTGTGAAGGAAACGTATGAAAATATTTGCATCGCTACCACTTCCGAATTTGCTTTTATTCGGATTTTGACATTCGGATAGACAATGATGTGTCATTATGGGCTGTCTTGCTCAATCCTGTGACCCCCTCTCCCCCCACACACTGGAAGCGCTTCTGGATTTCTCGTGCAATTTCACCCAAAATTGCTTTCTTTCCTTTCTTTGTTGTTGTTTTGCCGAGTCTGGTGTTTGACTGAAAAGGACAGTTGTGCAAGTGAAGTTAATTAGGTAAAAATAAGAAAAAAAAATGTGGTTGTGGTAATTAGGAATGTATTTTTAAGCCGAGGGAAATTAAATAATTTTGAAAAAGTTTTGACCATGAAGGAAACTGAGCTTCGTTATTTGTTATTTCCAATTTATTACAGTTTGCGTGTTTATTTTAAAAGTTCAATTGCCTAAATTAAATGCACATTTTGTAATTATATCAACAGATGTGGCATCATACACAAAGTAAATATTAACTCTTTAATAATGTATTTTACTTCTCAGGTGGATATAAAGAACTTCGTAATTCTTCGTGGAATTTTTTGAGCTGTATAATGAAATATACACTCTCTCTCCGTCTTAGAATTCTGGCCATTTTTTACCCCATTTTTGCATATGTATAATTTACATGTATATACAAAACAAATTTATATGACAGAAGCCAATTGGTTATATCGAAAAGTGTTTAAAATAAAATTTCAAATAAGATTTAATGTTTTTCAATTTGAGTGAAATATTTTTGTTGTAATTAGTATTTAATTGTAGGTTGATAATAGATAAAATCTAATGTAATTTTCCCCGTAAATTTATGGATGAAGAAATGAATTGTTTTAAAGTTAAATATTTAAATGAGAATTTTATAAGTCTATGAGGTTATCGTTTCAGAAGTTCTAATCTAGTAGATTCAAAATGTAAAAATGTAGTTGACTTGTAATAGTTGACATTATTTTATTTCAAAATATTTAATCTGTTTTGAATGGCTTTTCATGTGCCATTTTTTTTAAAATCAAGACTACACAGTAATATATTAGAACGTTTTAAATATATGTCATATTGCTAGTCATTTCGTAAAAATCACTTAGGTATAAGGTTGCTCTTCATTTTCTAAGCCAACTTTTGATATTTCTTTTAGTTTAAATGGTAGAACGTAGGTAAAATTGTGCTTTATCTATCTTGTTTAGTATTCCTCTATTGGAATAAGTTTAATTTTTTTTATAGATATGACATAAAAATAAATTTTGGGGTTAATTTTTCATCGTCCTAAACGTTAAAGTGAAAAATGAATAAGATATAATTTGTGATAAAAGCAGCTTAAGCTAAATCTTTTTTCTATATTTAAGACGTCAAAAATTCAAATTTATCAACATCATTGCAAACTTTTCCGAAAAAGAAAAATTCAAAAATTATTTTTAAGATTAGTTAAAATAATTTTTAATCGATTTTTAATTTATACAATGAGTGCCTAGTGCCCATTCAACGGTATCATCTTTTCTTACTTTACGTTTCGCCTATTTTTTATGGTTTTATTAGTCAGATGATAAGTAAAGGAAATTACATTCATTTTGTTAACATTCATCTTGACAGACAGTAGTTTATGCAAAATAAACTAATGCTACAATGTTCTAGTGAAAATAAAAGGAAAAAGTTTTCAAGTAGTTCCCCTTGTTTTGCTCAAGAAAAAAATATTCTTATCTATCTTTTGAGGGAAGATTGACGTTCCAATTGGTCTTGCTTGCGTGTTCTCTTGTAAGATGCCATTACGTCCTCTTTTCGAATCGCCGTTCCCTACCTCCCTCCTTTAAAATTTATTTCGAACCTGCAATTACCGCTGCTGAAGAGCTACAGCATGGCATTGTCTTTTTCAATCTTTGTAAGATAAGTTTTCCAATGTCGAAGAAGCAGTGGTAGATAGCGAAATGGATGTTCGTGCAAATTGATTACATTCTTCATGCCCATCTGTCTAGGAAAAATTATTGCGGAAGTTATCCACGAGATGGTTGTCGTTTCTGGAAGAAGATACCAATTGTTAAAATTGATCCTCATCATATCTTGTTATCATCGACGTATTCCGTTAAGAGACTTGTTTCAATCGGCTGCAAAATGAAAAATTAACTATAAGTTAAAAATTTGCTTTTGTTAAGTAATTCAGCTTTGAATTTACTATTTCATTTGATCTGTAATTAATCAGTATGACTGATGGAATTATGCATGTGCTTACTCTGTTTTGAGAAGCGAGGTCATTTTTTTTTTACTTGGATTAGGGATTCAAGTATTAATACCATTAAAAAATATATGAAATAATGAGAGTTGCTGCACATTAGTCGAATCAGGCTTTAACTTATCATTTGACATATGTGGGAAATTTCAGGAAAAATATTTCAGTTCATATGTGTCTTCATTATCTGACGATTTAAAATTAGGAGGTTTATCGCCAATAGTTGTATGTATTATTCTGATGTGGCATTGATGCAGGCAGAACTTCATTTTTGGAAAGTTACATTCCTTATAAATCTAGAAAGAAGGTATTTGGATACTTCAGAAAGAGAACTTTTGTTTCGGTAACATATTGTTTAAAAATTGGTTCTCTATACTTTGTTTTAATTAGAAGTATTTAAGAATGAAAATTAATACGTTATGAATCGTTTTGCTATTATCGGCCTAATTATGCTGAAATTTGTTTCTGTTAGGCAAATGGTTTTAGATGTGTTCATTGCAAATAATCAGAAGATGCTTACCTCACGGAATTTCTTCGGAAATAATCTGAAATAGTTGCAAAGGGCCAATATATTTGCTTAATATTCGTTTGTCATTTTAAACTCTATACTGTCATCGGTATTATTTGTCTGTTTGCATGATCATTAATAATAAATAGGGATTATGTAATGATCACGCTGAGCCTTTGTCTATCAATAAAAATTTGTCATGCCGAGAGGTAGTCTAGCGAATTCGAACGCGACCCAGTAGCTAGAAAGTCACGAGTTCAAGGCTAGATTTTGCCTGAGACTGTATAATGAAGTCCGTTTTAAATATTACTGGGCCTCAAAGTTAAAGTTGATTGTAAGTCCGAATGTGTCTGTATGTTTCATTATTTGCTTGTAATTTTTCAGAAAATGTGTGACAAGTTCTCTCATTAATTGCACTTTTGTCATTTCTATTGTAACGCTCTTTTAAAAAACTCAACGAATTTAAATGTTTTTCAAAAATTAATTTAACCAATGAAAATTTTAAAAAGAAAGTGTGATTTTTTCAAAATTTTTATATATATATATATATATATATATATATATATATATATATATATATATATATATATATATATATATATATATATATATATATAAAATTCTAAACAGCTAGTCAGAGTTTCAGCCAATCAGTTTACCATTAATTAATTTATTTTTTTCAACAGTGCTTAAATACTATACGTGTGTTTTTAGAATTCTCATTTACTGATCAGTGATAAATCTATAATCATATTCGTATATAAAGTTTCAAAGATTTAAAGAAAAGCTTGATAGGATTTTATGGCAAATGCATTTTCTAATTTTTATCTAGTAGATAATTTGAATGATAGTAGATATCTAGTAGATAGTAGTGATCTATAGTAGATAATTGATTTATATATATATATATATATATATATATATATATATATATATATATATATATATAATCTTCGCTAATTTAACCGAGGAATCATGATCGTGAGCTTCTGGTGGTGGCGTGGGTACCGAATCGCGTGTTTGAGTCCTGCTACCACTTCTACCCCGCGTTGTAGTGTGTTTGATGCACGTTAAGTCTTCCACAAGGCTCAAAATCTTCACGTTTGAGTGAGTGGCCGCGGTAGCCGAGTGGTATAGGTATCGGACCGTGGCTTGCCTTGTCACGAGTTCGAGCCCAGTACCACTAAAGACCCGCCGTGTAGGGCAGCGATGCACGCTAAATCTGTCGAGAGCTGAAACGTCCTCCCGTTGGTGTGGTGTGGTAGTTAGGAGAGGGGGGTGCCAGCTCAGGTGTCGTCCACGTCACTTGACCATGGTTCAAAATTACGTGGTCCGTCGCCAAAAGCCTTCGTGTAGCTGAACAGTGCGACGTTAATATTAAATCAATCAAATCAATCAATCAATTCACGTTTGAGTGATGGTGAAGCTTTTGAAGAATGGAGTACCTGATCAGGTGTCCTCATCATTTGATCGTGGTTCAGAATTGAGGTCCGTTTCCAATAGTCTTCATGTTCCTTTGAAATGTGGCAATAATACAAATGTCAAAACAGTCATTCTTATTTCTTTCTCCTCTTATCTACCTAATAAAACTCCTATTTTATTTTTTTTAAACTAATTTTGTTTCGTTAAAGCAATGATTCATTTATTTACATTGGTTGCTAATGGTCGATACTTCGACTTAATTGTTCCTCAGAATAAGACTGAACGCTTCACACACAAAGTTTTGCTTTTAACAATAGGAGAAAAATATGTATTATGTATTCACGCACACACACACTTTCATTTTTTTAAGTTAATTTTTATTTATTTTAGTATTACTCATTCTATTAATTTTTCTTTATCCTTTAATCCTGAAGTGAGTGCCCTTGAGCTGTTTAAACAATTATAGGTTATTTTAGTTTCAACTTATAAGAAGTATTCACATTCGACAGCTAATTTGGAGTGTCAATATATTTCACGAAATCAATGTTTTTATTTATTCTTTTGGTATCTGAGATTTGAGTTTTTTAGGTGTGGTTGCTCATATCTTTTCAGTTAAATCTTGTTGGCCTTTGAAATTGTAATAAATTTTTTATTTAGCTGACAATTTGAATAATTTACAGGCTTAGTAAATTGAACTTACTTTACAAACTCTTCGAATGTTGTTGGTGTTAAATGAAACATTTTCATTACTTTAAGCATAAAAAAAATTAATTGTTGATAAATTAAATGGATTGCTTTTTAAAAAAAAAACCCAGAGAAATAAATGCGTATTTATTTGGTAGCATTTTACCCAAATTAGCTACAAGTAATTATCATTAGTTTCAAATTTTACTTCATCCATAAGAAATTGTTTGAAAGAACATCTATCTTTTTCTTTCTGTTTTCAAATGTTAGAAAAAGTGTTGTCAGTGTTGTTGATCATGGATTTTTCCGAGATCGAGTTTTGGTTAATAATATCAACTGAAACGAGTAATCACAGAATCGCCAGTTTTGCTTATTTTGCAGGGCTATTGCTTAATTCAAAAGGTGTTGATTTCTTATCTCTATTTTTTTTAAATGTGTATTACCACTTAATTTGGATGACAAATTCAATTCTTTATTGATATATAGCATCTTTTGACGAGATGCGGCAACCGCCGTGTAGAAGGGTTGACGCACGTGTAACCTTTGGGGGCTCAATCTTCTCGTTGGAGTAATGTGGAAATTCGGTTGAAGTGGGGTGACAGCTCAAGTGTTGTCACTTGACACGAGGCTTAAAATTACAAGGTCCGTTGCTATTAGCCCTCGTTTAGCTTCAAAACGTGTCAAAAAATCAAATCAATTGAAAGAAATTCTTTATGCGTAAATAATCGTTTTTATGGACGTTTATTTATTGAAGCTCGTTATTATTTTTGGTTAAATAATTCAATTAACTCTGGTACAAAGTTGTAATTTATAATTTGAGTATCTATTATGGTCTTAATACTGCGATACTCTACCTGGCACGCGGCTCACCGAGCCTCTAAGTGGCCCGTTGCTCAGAGAAATTTACTTATTTAAGAACACTGCAGTAAAAATTTGGTGCGAAATTCTTTGTCAAGAAATCAAATAAATCAATTTTGCTTTTTACTGTCGGTGTCGTACGGGTACGAATTGATATTCTTTTTCTATTTGAAAACGGTTACGGGTTAGTGATAACAGACAACAGTGGAGTAGCGACAATTGTATGGGTGGAACTAATTTTTAACTATCTTTCATATCTTGCAAGTGAAAAATGTTCGAAGAAAATATATCGTTTCAAGATGATTGGCTGGTTGACTTTCTTGTAGTGAAAAACGAACATGGGTTAGTACTTATTTGATTTGTCCTCGAAGATCTCTTTTAAGAGGTGACAAATAGGCTTTCTTGAATAACCTTTAGCAACAAAGTGTTTTATCAGTGGTAATATCACAGTGCTACGAGGTCCGTCGCCAATAGCCGTCGTGTGGCTTTTTAGTGAGACGTTAATATAGCTCTCACTTGCATGTTTTTTCAATTTTGATCTCTTTACAGACATCCTATGATGGTTGTTATATCATTGGTATTCATATGAAACCGTTTACTAATGCAGAAATTGTGAAGGAGTGTTTCTTAAATGCTTCTAATTTAGTGTTAGTGACAAAAATAACAGAATATAAAAAATTAATAATTAAAAAAAGCACAACAGGAGTTATAATATTTTGATCAATTTTCCACATTTTAAATTTCCAATGTCTACCTTGGCCTTAAAGCATTCCCCCTTCCCCCATTTATCCTCATTTTGCGGTCCGCGTGATAAAACTAACACATATATATATGCATGCGGCCCGCGTGAAATAGCTGACATGTATGCGGCCCAGCAGAGAAAAAGGTTGAGTACCTCTGGTCTAATGTGTTACTTATTTCTTTTAGAAAATTTAAACTGTTTTACTTTAATTTCAAGCATTATACACTGGTGTGCAAAAATTAAGGACGAAGTCGAAAAATTAGCATATCAGCTGAACGAAGAGGCAGAGCGGACAGAAAGACCAATCAGGAGATTAAGTAAGGTGATGTACGGTAGCACATGCACAGATATGCAGGTAGACGTAATGGGGGAGTGTCTGAGTAGTATAAAGCATGTTGTCGGTGTAAGATCAGTATTTCTGGCAAAGAGATTGCACGCCGTATAGCAGTTAAAATCACACCGATTTGCTGCCTCAGCGAGAAATGGCGAATAATCAATCTGTTAGACGACATCTGGACGCTTTTACCCGAGGTCGAATCATTGGGAAGTTGGAGGAAGGCCGCAGTGTGACAAGTGTGGCTGCAGAGTTCGGAATTGCTCACAGCATCGTTTCACTACTTTGGAGACAATTTCAAACTACAGGAACAGCTATCCGAGGGTTCAGTAGTGGTCGTCCACGAGGAACCACACCTGCAGATGACCGGTACATTGTCTTACAGGCCAAAAGAAACAGGCGGCAGACAGCGGGAGAAATCGCTAGACACACGACACAGGCGACTGGACGACCGATATCGCGTTTTACCGTGGCCAGAAGACTGCACGGTGGTGGTCTGTTTGCACGACGCCCTATACGGTGTGTACCTTTAACGCCTGCCCATCGGAGAAGGCGTTCTCTGTGGTGTCGGGAACACCGGAATTGGAGAGACAATGAATGGGGACGAGTACTCTTTACAGATGAGAGCAGATTCAATTTGAGTAGAGATTCTCATCGCATACTCATCTGGAGAGAGCGGGGAAGCCGCAATCATCCCTCGAACATCATTGAAAGGGACAGGTATGGAGGTCGCGGTGTTCTCGTTTGGGGAGGCATCATGCTTGGTAGTCGTACAGATCTTCACATCTTCGACGCAGGTTCAGTCAACGGGACCCGTTATTGTAACGAGATTCTTCTTCCATATGTGCGTCTTTTTAGAGGCGCTATGGGTCTACAGTTCCTTTTCATGGACGACAATGCACCATGTCATCGCACAGTAGCTGCCGAACAGCTCTTAGAGAGTGAACGTATGGATTGGCCGGCACGATCTCCGGATCTCAATCCCATCAAGCATGTATGGGATTTTCTAGGCAGACGCTTGGCAGCTCGTACCTTACCACCAGTAACGATTCGAGAGCTTCGATTGGCGCTGCAAGACGAATGGGCAGCAATGCCTCAACAACTCATTGACACCCTCATTCTCAGCATGGGCTGACGCTGTGAATCCTGCCTAGCAGTCAGGGTAGATCATATCCCCTACTAAAGACCGGATGTTTCTTGCTGGACACCCATCACAGGGATGTTTCGGCCTTCAGTCGCATTGCGCTCCATGCTACTTTTTCAATCAAGCTTCTTTTTATCCCTCTGATTTCTCTTTTAGTAAGTGTTGTTTACATATATTACACATGTCCTTACGTATTGGGGATCTTACGGTATTAAATGTGTTGATTTGGAAAGCTTTTGTTCAAAGTTATATTGAAAAAACCGTCTCGTCCTTAATTTTTGCACACCAGTGTAAGTAACTAGCGTCTATAAGTTATTGAACTTCTATTTTAATGTTATGCATGAAAATTCGTAAATTGGTATGCCAAATCAGGTGTTGTCCTTGTCACTTGAGCTTCAATTAAAATTACAGAGTGGTTTTTTTTCCAGGTATAGAAGTTTAAGTTGGCATTACTTTCCAAGATGGCGACCTTTTTAACAGCTGTCAAGTGATTTATTCTCAGTTTGGTTTGGCAATTCATCATGAATAGACCCACGCCTGAACAACGCTTTCAAATTGTGCAATTTTATTTAGAAAATAATGGTCGCGCGCGCGCGCGCGCGATTTTCATAAGCGAATTTTGTTTAGCCATGAAGCGCACTTCTGGTTCAATGGCTACGTCAACAAACAAAACTGCCGCATTTGGAGTGAAGCTAATCCACAAGTGTATGTCGAAACACCGTTACATCCAGAAAAACTGACTGTTTGGTGCGCTTTATGGGCTGGTGGAATCCTTCTTCAAAAACTATGAAGGCCACAACGTTCCAGTCAATGGTGATCGGTATAGAGCCATGATTACTAACTTTTTCATTCCTGAATTGAACAATCATGATGTCCAGGAGCTGTGGTTCCAACAAGACGGCGCAACATGTCACACAGCTCGTGCCACAATCGATTTATTGAAAGACACGTTTGGTGACCGCCTAATTTCACGTTTTGGACCTGTGAATTGGCCTCCAAGATCTTGTGATTTAACACCGCTAGACTATTTTCTGTGGGGCTATGTAAAGTCATTGGTCTATGCGGATAAGCCGCAAACGCTTGACCATTTGGAAGACAACATTCGCCGTGTTATTGCCGATATACGGCCACAAATGTTGGAAAAAGTCATCAAAAATTGGACGTCCAGATTGGACTACATCCGAGCCAGCCGTGGCAGTCATATGCCAGAAATCATATTTAAAATATAATGCCACAAGATTATCTTCCGAATAAAAAAAAATTCATGTCAATCGAATAGTACATCGTTGTGTTTTATTGCAATTTAAAGTTCTATACCTCTAAAAAAAAACACCCTTTACAAGGTCAGTCGGCAATGTGTGTGGTTGCTTCGAAGAACGGCGTTAAAAAACTGTCTATCAATTACTGCTGTGCCATATAAAAGATAGAACGGAAATATTCATCGAATAGAGTCTAAAAACTATTTAGTTACTTTGAAGCCATCTTTATCATACGTTTTTGAGTGACTTTTCCTTATAGCTTGTGCATAACTAAAACTCAGTCAATTTTCTGTTCCATACTTTTTCCAGTATCTTTCCGGTTTTTTAAATGTTATAACACCAGTTAAAAATTACATTTGAAATTCTTGCAAATTCGATTTATAACGTAATCTTATGAAGAAAAATAAATGTCGAATGATATTTGGGGAATTATTGGACCAACCAATGTTCTTCGGCCACCATACGAATGAAACTTAATATCCATGTTCTAATATCTTGCTCATCAACGCGAAACTAATTTTTTTTTAAGTGTTCAAGATATAATGGAGAACAAATTCTTAAACTCGCCGTAGCTTATTAGTATATTAGTATCGTTTAGTTATATTTTAATTGTTTTTCTGCCTATACGCAGCTGAAAAATCTTAAGATAGACGAAATGAATATATAAAGAAGATGTTTTTTTTAAGAAAATTATTTGAATTCACACACACACAACACACACACACACAGTAAGAGAGTATCAGCTTGAAAATCTTCCTGGTTTAAAAACACATCTGTATGTCTTTGCTGGAATTTTACCAGATTTATATATATATATATATATATATATATATATATATACTGATAGATTTTTAAAAAATTGATTTACTAGACTTTTGAACGCTTTCTACGAGAAAATTTTAACATTTTAAATTTTGAAAAAAAGCATGTGAGATACTATATGTATATACAATATCTTAAGCAGAAATATAGATTTTATTGTTTATACTTTAAAGAGTAAGCAATATTATTATTATCTACCTATAAAAGAAATTAATATACGTGCCTATATAATTTGTAGTTTTGCTTATCCTGGCTATGTCCAGATTTTAAGCATTACATCACATCAAATTTTATTAATTTTTTTTGCTAAAGCGAATTTTGATTATTTATTTCATCCGTTTGAATATAGGGTCAGTGACTGAAAATAGTTTGCACTTCTTTTGAAGAAAAAGAACTAAAGTGGGTCATTGACTCAAGGTTTTCGCGATAAAGCTTATTAAAACTTGTCCCTCTCTTCTCCGAATCATCCAGAGTCATTTGTTGTTCGATAAATGTTGGTAGCTTTTTATTTGTTTATTATTAAGGTGTCCGCTTATATTCCAATCTCAAAAAGACGGGGATGTATCATTAACCCCGTTCATCAGCTTGCTCAGTACCAAAACCATTTGATTCCTAAATTTCGATCTCAAAATAGAAAACCTACCTGGTACGATTATTTGTTCGCGTGCCTAATTTTCATAACTGAATGCTCTGCTAGAAATTTCTGTTGGTTTTATTATTTTCCCCTTCCCCCTTTCTGTATTTGATCTAATTTTAATTAGGGCATTCACAAAGAAGTAATATTCCTAGGGAAAATTGTGTGTTGATGTTTTATACTTTTTTAAAATCATGTTCTTGAATAATACGCAATAGAGTAAAATTTTTTCGATGCCCTGTATTTGATAATTGATTTTTTTCTTTTCCCCAATTTTGCTATAACTATAGCAGGGATGGCGAACCAGTGGCCGCGACACAATATTTTGGGCACGCCACCGATCAAAACGGTTTGCATTTTAATTCAAAATAATTAAGTTCAATATGAAGTATAACGAGAAACGTGAGTGATCAGTGCTAGATATTCTCAGTTCGAAGAATTATCGGAAACGCTCAAGTTTTTTATGTACCTTGATGTGACTTGTTTTAATAAACTGGATTTGTCCCAATTCTATTAGTTGTAAATTGAAAAAAAATCAAAGTGCAACTCTGATTTCCAGTCTAGTTCAATATGGATACAAAAGTTTGTTGAAAAAGGAGAAAGTTGGAATTGATTAAAATATAAAGATTAACAAGCAATGTAAGTAAAATGCTTGTAATGAGATTTTGGAAACATGGAATTCGATTCTAGATACATTTAACTGTTTGAGAACACTAGCTCATGCTATTTTAACCATATCTTCATCTACTTATGCCTACGAGTCATTATTTTCCGAGATGAATAACATTAAAGACTCACTTAGAAACCGTTTGGAAGGTGGCTCCAATTCAGCTTGCACATTCTGGTAAAAGTAACATCTTACTATCCTAATACAAGTTATTTCTCATCTAATCTATCACAATAGAATTCACAATAATGTTACTTTAATTTTAATTACACGTATAAATAAAATAATTACTACCATATTGTGAAAAATGTATTTTTTCGTTGTTATTAAAGAATTTTAAGTTGTTAGTATTTAGTTTTATTATTTTATCAATAATCATAAGTCAAAATTATTTGACGGCACGTCTATATTTATTTAAGCATTTCTTAAAGAAAAAATGGCACGTTGATCCAGAAAGGTTCGCCCCCTGAACTATAGGATCAAGAATATCTTATATCCCTCTCCCTGTGCCTTAGACGGTTAAATGTTTCATCTTCCTTTTATGATTAACCCTTTATCTCTGGCATTATGATTTATTGCAGTTTTTTTTCATGCTTTATTTTTTTTTTTTTTTTTTTTTGAATTACTACATTGGAAAAATTAAGGGATATACATAAACAAAATACTCAGCTTTGGGAAATTTAATCCGTTGGAGCTAATTAAAGATATTCAACTGTAAAATTAATTATATACACTGTTCACTTAAAATAAGTAGTCAAATCGTTATCTAAAGTCTTTATTAACATACAAAAAAAAAATAACAGTTAAATTTTGACATTAACTATTTTTTCGGGAAAAAAGTGATAATCTTCGCAATCCACTGAAAACGCAATTTCTGCTATAAAACTATTCACCTTCCCCGTAAAGATACTCATCATAGAACTCGTGCTGTCATATATCTTGGAAGAGTAGATTTCAAGGAATATCCCTGCTAAGTATCGTCAAAATATTCGTAAAAATTATTATTCTATGAAACTTTAAAGTGAGTGGTACTTATAAGTACCTTCGGTAATAAAGGATTAAAGTCAATTTAGAAGTTTTTTAAATATTGGAATAAACTTTATAGGGGGAAAACACAGCACAATAGCAGTGCTGGGACAAATTATTAGACTTTAAAATGATGTATCTCACTTAACTGATTGTTAAGATATGCATTTTATTTCCTCTCCATCCATCATTTTTTTTTACTATTTACCAAACCCATATTCTCACTGGTCATGGTAACTTTAAAAGTTATATTAACAAACTTAATTTGGTTTCGTCAACTTCCTGCAATTTAAGTATTGGTGGCGAGGAAAATGCATAACATGTGCTCCTTCTGTGTTCCAAGTTTGTCAGGGAAAGGTTCCAAGACTGCCTCTCAAGGACATTAATATAAATTGGCCTCTAGATTTTCAACTTATTTGCACAGGAAATACATTTGAACGTTTCTGTAAAGTTATTTAAACATTTAAAATTCATATTTTTCAATTCTCCCCCCTTGTAAAGCCCCGTGGGATACTTTGTAGTACTCGGAGGATTATAAATGCTTTCAATAAAAAAAAAATCGAATTGTTTTTTCTTGCCATGTTAATTAAAGCAAAAAATAATAAGTGTTACATCTATCAATAATGTAATGTATTGTCCTTAAATCTTTTAGTTATTCTAATTATTGCGTTACTTCTTATTAATTACTTTAAAAAATATTTTGGTAAAAAATATTTTTTGTGGAGTTTATACATGAAGATCTAAAGGTTATTCTCATCTCAAAGTTGCTTTCGCTTCTGTTCCTTTCATTATATCTTTTATTTCAAATATTTATGAGAATGAGTACCAGATCCTGGTGTAAAATTTTACTAAATATTAAACTGACTGAAAAAAATTGTCTTTACTCGACATCTCGGACTTTTTGTATATAATTATTTTTTGAAAGTTTTGTGTTTAAGAAATCTTATGTATAGTGTTTTATATAATATCGTATCTCTTGAAAGTATTAAATTCACTTCAGCTCTTTCATTAAAATTTTATAAGATTATTTTCAATAGCAGGATTTTTTACTTGCCTGGAATATGAACAAAACTGAACGTTCAAAGTATTATCGTTAAAATTTTTAAAAATTCTGCAGTAAAATTTAAGATTATACTTTTGGATAAGGTTATTTTCTTTAAAATTTTTTTTTTAATTTTGTAAGCAATTAAAAGGCAAATTTTCAAGTTATTTCATAAGTTTTCAACTAAAAGTAGTTTTTCAATGTTTAACTTTTGTATTTTACAAAAAAAAAGTATTTCGAAACATATTAAAAAAAATATTGATATTTTTCGTTACTGAAATTGATTTACTCATTAAAAGTCAAGATATAGATATAAAGAGTCAAGTAATATATATATATATATATATATATATATATATATATATATATATATATATATATATATATATATATGCTTCGCAATTTTCTAGGTTGATTACTTTTCTAATACAGTAGAACGTCGTTTATCCGAATCAAATGCGACCGGACACCGTTCGGATACGCGATTGTTCTTATAACCGAACACCGAATGCGATCCATGCAGTATATGAAACCGGACACTATGCGAATACTGAAAATCAACACATGCGCGAAACGTGCTTGAAGAAAAAGAAAAATAGGTGCAAAATGTTGCAATTTAAATCACATTTTTCGCTGTACCATTGTAAATCTAGATTTTTCGCTGCAAGGTCTCTGATTCTCTTGAGCAGCAATAGTCGAGTAGGACAGCACTCGGATTGTTGTTCATACCACTCCATGGCCGTCTTTAACACAGAAAACGTGCCGGCATTTGATGGACCCTTGCAACTTTCGTTGTTGTTGTCCTCGTCTTTATCCGTTTCATCGTCTACAACAGTGCTCCGCAAGTTTTTTATAGCCGCGGACCGGTCAACGTTTATTAATTTTACCGCGGCCCGCTGAGGGGGAGGATGTTTATTGTTTGTATTTTAGACTGTTTTGATTAAATAATTTTAATTTAATTGTATTTAATCGTGACTTCTGAATAAAATACAGCTACACCAAAAAATGAATATAAAGGGATTTAACAAGGAATATTAAGTAATTTTCATAAAAAGTAGCCCAAATATAAGAAAAATATACAACATTATATAAAAGAAATAATTTAATGTTTCTTGTGCGGACCGGTAGTATTTGTTGGGGGTTGCGGAACACTGGTCTACAGGGTCGGGTTCTGCTTGCACGGAAGTCACAATCTCGTCATCATTTAACATTTGAAATCCAGGTTTCTTTATCTTCATCGCATTCTTGAAATCCTGGGATCGATTGGACAAAGTCGGTAATCTCATCCCTGTGGTCGTCATTGTAGTCTTTTTCGCCTTCTAAATTGACTAAAGTTGACAAAAACTAGTTCGGATATTTGACGCTCCGGATAATTGATGTTCGGATAAACGACGTTCTACTGTACATTTTAAATAGAGTTAAGGTATCCAAACACGTTGAAAATGACCAAATTCGATCAAAACAGTTATAAATATTTTTTAATTTTATTGAATAGAGAGATTTTTTGTGTGTGGTTTGCAAAACACACTTTGTTTTGATTTTGCGTTACTTAGAGGCCAAGTTACAATCAATTTCATAAAACTAGAAGAACCGGAAGTGGGTCTTTGATCTATCATAAGTGGTCAGTTTAATTCCTCGAAATCTATCATGGCGAGTCTGATAACTCAAAATGTTATAAATGTACTTCTATAAAACTTTTTGAACCTGATATTTATATTTTCTAGAGAATGTAGACCATGGTTCAAAATTACGTGGTCCGTCGCCAAAAGCCCTCGTGTAGCTGAACAGTGCGACGTTAATATTCAATCAATCAATCTAGAGAATGTACTGAAATATTTCTTATAGTATGAATATGTTTCCAGTTATGGCCTGTTATTTAAATAATGGTCTCATAAAGAATGTCACATTTCTTATGTTTACTCAATCAGCTCCAAAATTTTCAAATTTTAATAAAACATTAAAATTTTGGTACATTCTCTAGATAAATGCATCTACTTTGTTTTAGTAATACTTTTAATGATATAAGTTTACTAGCCGTTACCCACCCGCTTCTCTGGGTATTTCACGATGTTGCATATATGTATACTGTTTACATACATATTAATTATTGATACCTAGCATAAAGAATTCGACTGTATTGAAAAATATATTTATAGGTGTTGCACTCTCGCCCCTTGATATAAAAAGAACATAAATTATAATATCTAATTTCTATTTATATCTAAAATAGAAGGAGAAAGATTTTTTTCGCTCACTAAACCTAATAATCAAGTGGATTTCCACCAAAGCAACTTTCAGTGGATCTCTACTCCATAAAATAAACATGCGTGCTAAATTTCAAGTCTAAATCTAACAGAACAAAAACGGAATTTTTATCGTCAATACCTCGTTCACAGCATTTTTAGTGGATTCCAATTCAACAAAAGAAGCGTGGCCGCAGTAGCCGAGTGGTATAGGTATCGGCCCGTGGCTTGCTTTGTCACGGGTTCGAGCCCAGTACCACTAAAGACCCGCCGTGTAGGGCAGCGATGCACGTTAAATCTGTCGAGAGCTGAAACGTCCTCCCGTTGGTGTGGTAGTTAGTTAGAGGGGGTGCCAGCTCAGGTGTCGTCCACGTCACTTGACCATGGTTCAAAATTACGTGGTCCGTCGCCAAAAGCCCTCGTGTAGCTGAACAGTGCGACGTTAATATTCAATTAATCAATCAATCAATCAACAAAAGAAGCCTGCAAACAAAATTTTATTATAGTCTTAGCGGTTCAAAAACGGGAATTTTGTCTATCAATATGCCCCAATAACTCTCCCCGCTTCCCACTGGAGCATATTTCCGTAAAATCCATTCTTAGTTGAACTCTATTCAACTAAAGAAAAGTGCTCAAAACAAATTTCAAGTAAATGAGTTAAATTCAAAAACAGGAATTTTTCTATAACACGCCTTAATCCCTCCTAACCCCACTCCTTTGGGGGTCCGTTTTCTCAAAAATCTTTGTAAAAGGAACTTTATTCCATGAACGGAACATACCTTCTAATTTTCAAGCAGGTGGTTCTATTAGTTGAAAAGCGGAAATATTTATCTATTAAGCCCCTTAATCCCCCTCAGTGACCCTTGGGGATCAATTTTCCCCAAAACTATTTTGTAGCGGATCTCTACAACATGAAAGGAATTCGCTTACCAAATTTTAAGACTACGTCTAATAGTTTAAAAGTGGAAATAATTATCTATAACGTCCCTTAGGCCCCCGCAACGCCACTTAGGAAACGATTTTCACAAAACCCATCTTATGACAGATCTCTATTCAGTGAATGGAATCTGCTTACTCAATTTCAAGATTTTACGTCTAATAGTTTAAAAAAGGATTTAATTGCCTACAACGCCCCTTAATTCTCCACAACGCCACTTGGGGTCTATTTTCACAACCCATTCTGTAGGGGATCTGTACTCTATGAAAGGAATCCGCTTATCAAATTTCAAGAGTGTACGTCTAATAGTTTAAAAATGGAAATAATTATCTATAACGTCCCTTAAGCCCCCGCAACGCCACTAAGGAAACGATTTTCACAAAACCCATCTTATAGCGGATCTCTACTTAATGAATGGAATCAGCTTACTAAATTTCTAGATTTTACGTCTAATAGTTTAAAAAAAGGGTTAATTGCCTACAACGCCACTTGATACTCTACAACGCCGCTCGGGAATCGATTTTGACAAAACCCATTTTGTAGCGGATCTCTACAACAGGAAAGGAATTCGCTTACCAAATTTCAAGAGTGTACGTCTAATAGTTTAAAAAAGGAGTTAATTGCCTATAACGCCACTTAATTCTCTACAACGCCACTTGGGAGTCGATTTTCACAAAACCCATTCTGTAGGGGATCTGTACTCTATGAAAGGAATCCGCTTACCAAATTTCAAGACCGTACGTCTAATAGGTTAAAAATGGAAATAATTACGTATAACGCCCCTTAAGCGCCCTCAACGCCCCTTGGAGGTCAATTTTCGTAAAAATCATTATGTAGGGAATCTCTACTTTATGAAAGAAATCTATGTACCTAGTTTCACGACTGTACATCTAATAGTTTAGTAATGGAAATAATTATCTATAACGCCCCTTGGGGTTCGAACTTTGCAAAATCCGTTAGCTGACGTCTACTCCATGAAGGGAACCTACCTACCCCCCAAATTTCAAGTCTGTAGGTTTAATAGTTCCGGAGATATCGTGATTAGTCAGTGAGTGAGTCGCTTTTCTCCTTTATATATATAGATTACTTTTTTCTCTGATGGTTTTGAAGTTTTTCGAAAATATTGCTAAAATTTCTCTTACAATTGTGATTTTTATAAAATTTAAATATTTTTTAAAAATATTGTTGGAAAGAGAGTTAAATCTTTTCGCATTTTTTGGTATTGATTCCTAAAAAGCATTTATAATGTTTAAATATGCTTTAAAACAAAAAGAAAAGAAAAAAGAAAAAAAGTACTCTGAACGTGTTCGGCTGTATTTATAAGAGAAGATTTAGCGAATTTTTTTCTTATTCTGGGATCAGTCGAAACTCAATTTCTGATGTGACAAAATAATTTTTTGTTACATCAGACATTTAATGCCAGTCTCGTACTCGGATTGATTTAAATTCATTAAATATAAAATATTTTAAAATATATTTGTTTGAAACGAGGCTCTCTTATTTATTTAGTCAATGATTCGATGAATATAGTTGCTGTATCATGGTAAAGAATTCCTTTCATGTTTAATTATCCTTTTTGTCTTTTTGAAAATCTTTTCATATTTTGAAATGGAAATTCAAGGTAATTAACCAACAATTAACGTGTAATTACCATTTGGCTCATTATTTCTGAATGTATTGAAAATAGTCAATAGAAGCCTTTATAAGCTAATTAATTATATCGGAACTAATAGGTTTAAATTGTGCATGAAATTAGTAAAGAAATTTTCATCGCAGTACTTTGAGATATAAAATTTATATAAAGTAATTACTCTTAGATATATATATAGTAATGCTGTTAGATACTAAAAAGAGCTTTTTTAAGTGATATTTGTATTTCTTTTAGCTTTTAAAAATTATCTGCTTTGACATATTAGTATGTAATAGTTCAAGAGATTTGCGTCACAAAATGGAAATATATATCGTGATTCGTACGTGTGAATAGCATTAATTCCCTGGGACTGATATCTAAACATGAAACTACTGACGTCATATGTTTACATTTTGTCTTCAAAAACCGAAATGTGGTTTCAACCGTACGTGAAACTGATTTTTTTTTTAAAGGATGTAGAATGAAAAAAAGACATTCCTCTCCTTTTGTACCTATCCATAGCTATAAAAACAGTATCTCGGTTTTATCAGAGAAAGTGAAAACAAAGTGTATGTTATACATTACCTGTAGCGCAACTCCTGAAGATTAGCGAGGAGTGCATATTGCCTCATTAACGTTGCTTTTGATGAATTTGAATGTGGCCAATCCATCTGGTACAAACCGACCCATTCTAGTTTTTGGTTTCGTCTGCACATGGAAGAATGCGACATTTTTTTTTTTTTTTTGCGTGATCCACATATTTCAAGTTGTACTCACTCTGGAAATGTTTTAAAATGTACTTTACTTGTTTATATAAAATATTTATCACTTATGTTGTAGAAATAGTGTTTTTTTGACAGCTGAATAAACAGTAAGACGAAAATCTTAGAAGTTAATGACTTAGACTCATGTCTGCATAGTTTTGATTCATTTGAAGATAATAATCTTGGTCTAAGTGAAATTTTTTACATCATCAGTTGAAGATAACTAAATGTGCATACATATGCCTAGTCGTGTCATAGCTTCTGATACAATTATAAGGGATTAAAATAACTTAACAATGTAATTTAAAGCTAAATCTAGCTTAATTTACCTTAAATTTAACATTATGCATCTGTTATTCAAAGGGGTCGTCTTTTCACTTCACATAGGTTTTAAGTCGTGTTGGCTACTCATCTATATCGAAGTACGCACTACCTTAATAGAAATTCCCATCGTTGCTTTCCTTCAAGAACGTTTAGAACTGTTCAAATTGGAATGCCGTTATCCACAATTTATAATCGAGTGGATGGATATAAATCACAACGGCTGGAAGGCCAATCTGTCTGTTCTATGAAGTGCGGCCCATTCTCTTTCAAACAGTATTGAGTCATGTTTGCCTTATAAGCTGAAGCAGAGTCATGTCTCTTCCATTGACCAAATTTACGCGTTTAGGAGATACTCTATTTGTAATAGTGCTTTGTAACTTTTACGTAGTTTTCATTCCTTTTTCGCAAAAATGAATTCTTGAGACATCTTCATTCAAGACACCCCACCAAACCATTACGAAATCCAAATGATGAACGCGGATTTTTTTCTTCCCTTAAGCATCTCGGACTTCCTTGTGTATACACGGTCATTCTGACAGTTGAAAGATTCAACAACAAAAATTTTCTCACCGGTAAGCAGAATCCGTCCGTAGCCGTTACGATTGTGCCACCGTAAAAGTTCCTTTGCTTTAAGGTACCTCTGGTGCTTTAATTCGTTTGCAAGAAAATGGCCAGTTATTGTTCGATTATTTCTTAGTCTCAGCCCTTCGTTTACTATGTTCATCTGTTTGACAAGAGTCTTCAACTAGGGTTTTTACGAATTCTTTCCCTGACAACTTTGAGAGCTTTTGTTCTCACCAAGCGCGGGCGATCGCTTCTGGTACTGTCTGGAATGCTATTGGTCTTGGATAATCTCTTAATTATTCAATAAATAACTTTTTGTCTAAATGTTGAGGAACCTTAAAAATCTCCAAAGAACTCTTCATATATATATATATATATATATATATATATATATATATATATATATATATATATATATATTTTTTTTGATCCAGAGAAATATCTCTTGTACGCTTCTGTACAGTGTTAAAGCTTTGACTGAATCTAGAACAACATGTTGAAAGACTACTTTTTAAAAAATATTGCTCACAATCTCCAGCGACTACGTTTGAGTCATAACATACGATCTCGGATATTTGTATCAGAACTTAGAGCACAACTAGATATGTATACAATTACATTAACCTGCAAGAATAGAATAATGGTCAATTTAATGAAAATAAGTTTAAAAAAATTGATGTCTCTTAAAAATTTTTTAGCCAGTATCATCTTGTGATAAAACATTGTTTTCAATATTTAATGTCCCATCCCTTATATATTTCTCTTTGCCAGAGTACCTAAATCCCCCCCCTCTCCCTTCTCACTGCCATATACACATAATGCCCAATGAATTAGAAACCAAAATCAATATTTTATTAGTCTTCCTTTTGCACGGATAACTGGTCTCGAGTCTACAAGCTTATGGAGTGTATTTACGTTCAGAGCATGTTCCATGCATTGGCTAGGCAGCTTTTTTTAGATCTTGTGAATTGGATGGAAGAGGAGAGTGCTGTCGGATGTGTCTTTCCACACATTTCCCACACATTTTCTACTGGATTTAGATACGGGCTATGTGGTAGCCAAGGAAGATGTTTGAAGTCAAAGTGATATTCAGCGAACCAATTTTAGACGTTTCTGGTACGATGTATCGTAGCATTATCGTCCATGAAGTATCCGTCACCATCTTAACAAAGAAGCGAGACATTTTTTCTGAATTTTTTTTTATGTTTCAACTTGTCCTTGTAACTCTACATACTTCTCCCAGCGATGCTCCCATCTCTGTAACCCGTCCAAATAGTACTCTGCGTTTTTTTTCTGCAAAATAATTGTTCAAGAAGGGGATTGCCTCTTCATTTGACGAAAATCTCTGTCCTCCGAGCTCAATTTTTAGATGAGGGAGCAAAAAGAAGTCGCTTGGGTCTAGATCTGGTGAGCAAAGCAGATGGTTAAGGGCTTCAACCGTAATTCGTGGATTTTCGCCTTGACAACCGCTGAGGTGTGAGACGGTGCGTTGTCTTGGTTCTTTTTCTGAAAATGTGGCCATTTTTCCGCAAATTCTGTCTGCCGCTTGTCAAGTAATGATGCGCAGTATGCTGCTGTAATGGTTTTCCTTTTTGAAGATAATCGATTAAAATAACTCCATGACTGTCCCAAAAAACAGTCGCCATCACTTAACCAGCCGAAAAAACAGTTTTTTTGCTTTTTTTTTGGAGCCTGTTCCCCCCTTTCTGTCCACTGTTTGGACTGTATTTTTGTTTCGGGCGTATAATGATGTATCCAAGTTTCATCTACAGTAATTAATTGGCGCCAAAGCTAGGATTTATTGCGCCTAAACTGCGCCAACAGAGCGTTAGAAATATTAATTCGAACACGTTTTTGGTCTAACGTAAGCAAACGCGGCACCCAACGCGCGGACAGCTTTCTCATGCCTAAATGTTGATTTAATATGTGACAAACATGTTCTTTTGACAGTATTCTACTCTTTTTATTTTTGTATTACAAATATACATTTTTACTTTGGTATACAATACGTTAGTGATAGAATGGAAGGTGTTGCTGTTTCGATTTTTAATCGAAGAAATATACGGAAATCCTACAGGGTTTCTTATTCTAGAATATGAGGTAATTGGAAGTTCAGTGTTATAAATTAGGAATATGTTTTACTGCCTTGAACGTGCAATAAAGTTATTTACGTGCCACTAATGTCAGGCACGTTTTACATTTGTTGCACCTGTATTTTTGTTCAACGTACATGGAATACCCAGTGGAAACTCGCACGTTAGTTACACCGTCAAATTTTACGTCAGAACTGTCATTAAGTGCCTCCGCTTTATGCCTAATTACGCGTGAATATTTCCAACCACGAAATCGACCGAAGTAACCTTTCTATGTAATTCAAAATCAATCATTTGTGCCCAGAGATCGAAGAGAAAGATAAATAAGTACGAGTAAATAATAAGAAAACATGTCCCTGCCGTTAACCTTGAATCTTTTGCTTCTCATACCTGGCATTAACTTTCTCTCTCGAAGGCTGAATTTTCTCTTATAAGACCTCTGTTGGGTTTTCTTTTTTTAATTTCCGTTTTGAGTAACGAGCTTTTACGAATGTCAGTGCACCAGTCAATTTCATTTTTCCTTATCTAAAATTCTGAATGGAATTTCCTATTTGATTTTTTTCCCGCCGTAATATAAATCCGTTAAATAAATACATTTTTTTAATGCCGCACGTAATTTTTGAAATTTAATTTTGGTGCTTAGTATCAAAAAGGATATTTTTTGGAACATTTAGAAAGCAATGTACCAGTTCTTAATGCTAGACCAATAGCTAATGATTCAGAGCTCAATGCCAATCATCAAATCAAATTATTACTTGTGTTTACATATATATAAAATATAATTTGGAACACAAAAGTAAGTGAATATATATACACAAAATATTTATATGAAAGGGCGTTATTAGAATTAAATCGCATCAAACCATAACTTAACCATCTTGACATTTCTTGGATACTGCCAGCAGAAATTGATAATACGTGCAACCAGCTCCATATAATTAACAACCGGAATCTCGAATACTACATTTTCATTGTACTCTAAGCAGTCAATAAACAAATCTATTGGGGAAATAAACCTTGTGGTCGTAATGGTGTAGATAGTGGTCTATCCCTACCTATTCATTGAGATTGAAATTTTTTTACGCGTACTTCACACACACACACACACACACACATTTGCATAATGTGATGAAACGTCATGATGCTGCAACCACATTTGTCACTGAATATCAATGAGAACCTCTCTCAAAAAATTCATCAACACAGTCTCGAGATGAGAGGTATATTATCGTGGCGTCTAATTATAGTGGTAATAAATACTGTTCCAGCAAATAGTCAGTAATAATCCCTCTTGTGTACTTAAATGGTTTATGAAAAGTCCACATATGTTTTAAAAACATTTTCACGAGTGAAGAACTCTTTCGTGGAATGGACGCGGGCTGGAAAATTGATTTCATTCATAGTTTCCAGTAAGAACCGTTGGCAAAACTTCACATTCTTAGGATATTCTTCTATTTAAAGTAACTAAATTCTTTGCAATGAAAAGGATGCAGACACTTTTTGTCTAGTATCCACTATACTATTAAGTGCGAAATCGGCAAGCAATACTGCGTGTGCTGGAAATTGGTTCTTTGACTACAACTGTGTGTCGATCGGCGTTTCGAAAGCATAAGCGTTACTGACAAATGATATAATTTTGTTGTTCCTAGTGCCACACCTGTTTGACGATGTCAGATCGAGGCCCATGCAATTCATCACGACAAAGGGCTAGATGTACGCCTGTCGTTAACCGTAGCTTTGAGCAACATACAGGGGACAGTACGTTTTGGCTCGGTTCCACTCCAATTTTGAGGGAGAACACCCTAGGGGTGGCCAGGGGCTCGACGGCTATTTAGAGTACCCCTATGCCGCAAAAACACTATACATTTACAAACAACTTTCGCACAGCTTATTGATTCCTTTACTTTACTGCACCTATAGTTACTCTCGAAGTTCATTGAATGAATTACTGCTCGAATTATTCATGCTACTTCTGCGAAGTCACAATATCGATTGATGATTGGCTGTATTTCAACTCTGTGCTAGAACAGGAGTTGGGAAGATACGTAACGCAATTTTTTACGCCCATCGTTCGTTTGCAGTCGTATCATTATTTGAAATCGTTATTATTTGTATCATGATCAGTTCCAAATCATCCTGTATATAAAATTTGATTTAAAAATTCTTTAATTCTTCATAATGTACATTCATTCGAGGAAAGGGAGTTCAACCTTAGGTCATTTCCATATTATTTCATTTTCGAAACAGCTATAGAATACTAACACAAGTTGAGAACTATTATTTTATTTCATTTATCTTTCTATCAACGTTTTAATAACATTATGGAAGTTATTTTCTTTTTCAAATCATTACTATTATTTTCAGAAAAATTAGATGTATTCCTTAATCTGGTTGCTTAAAATGAGAAAACCACTCACATAGTATCTGTCACGATACGTTTGTCTCTTTAATGCTCCATTGAGCTTAGCAAAGAACTCATTTTTATATAATGATTTAAAATGGCTTTTGAAAGCCATTTGTATGACTGTCTGCTTTATTAAATTTAAAAAAATAACTGTTATGCTGTAAATACTCTAGGGTTGAAATATATATTTTCTCTTTTTCATTCTGAAATAGGATATTTATTGGATTCTATGTAATTAATTAGTCATTGAATCATGCGGCTGTAATCTGTGATAGCCAATTATATTAAAAGAACACTTTTTGTATAAGGAGTTACTTTATTCATTTCAAATTTTTATTGCCATCACTTTCTGGTCGTTTCAATTTACTTCCCTTCAATACAAATGTCTTTAAAAATTGCTTTTAGTTATATAGATGTGTGTGTATATGTATGTATGTGTATGTATGTATATGTATGTATATGTATGTATATGTATGTGTATGTATGTGTATGTATGTGTATGTATGTGTATGTATGTATATGTATGTATATGTATGTATGTATGTGTATGTATGTATGTATGTATGTGTGTATGTATGTATGTGTATGTATGTATGTGTATGTATGTGTATGTATGTATGTGTATGTATGTATGTGTATGTATGTGTATGTATGTGTATGTATGTATGTATGTATATATATATATATATATATATATATATATATATATATATATATATATATATATATATATATATATATATATATATATAAATGGTTCAGTAAATAAACTTGAATTCTCATATTTTTATATGGTTTTTTTTATTTATCTTTATTTCTAATCTTTCTTTATTAGTTGTTTACATTTTTAGGTAATGCTAGTCTTCCATTTAAATCAATCTATTTAAATTGCCAATTTATTTAGCCATTATAATGCTACACTTTTTGAGTTTCATTTAACTCTTCTAGTAAAAATCCTAATTTTGTAGAAATGTTTAAAGTTGTTATGAGTGGTTTTTTTTTTTTTTTTTTTACCGTATAAAATTCGAATGATGCAAATGAGAATAGTTGTAGTAATGGAATTAAATGGTTGTAGGAACCTAGTTCTTTGAAAAACATAATTATAGCTTAAAACATTAAATTTAAAAAATAGGTAATTGTCTAAAATATTTTTATTTTACAGAATGTAATAGTGAGGGAAAAATTGTTCATTAGCATCTTAAATATTTTTTTGGAGATATTTGAATTTTGAATTTGAAAAATACAAACCGTGTATTACATATGAATAGTAAGTTTAAATTGCTGGAAGTTACTGCGAAATTCGTTAAATAGCACAAAATGCCGAGCGCGAAAAATAATTGATTACACGTTTTACAATAGGAAAGGTTGGTGTTTTGTTTTTTGCATGTTTTAATGCTGTTATACATATATTTTTTAAATTTGATATGAGGCCTCATTAAATAACCACTGGTTGGATGTTGTCAGGAGTACAGTTCAAAGCCTGTTAAAACATTTCGTTGAATCTGTTGCAATAAAAAATTTTATTTGAAAATTTTAACACTAAAGAATTTATTTGAGACCACAAAAAAATGTTCTTGCAGTGTTTTTTCCAGGAAGAAACGACGTTTTTTTTTAACTTTTTCTTGAGATGGTATCTCAAGATTGTTTATGCTAAAACAATAAGAAAATGAGACATGAAGTTTATCAAACTCTATATACTGTAAGATGATATGGATCACAAACTTTACTGAAGCATATAAGACAGTGCCAAACTTATTCATTTAGACAAATGACACATGTGCAACAATAAAGAAAAAGACCTATAATTATTTTTGTAATTTTTATTGGATTTGAATGCAATTGACACCACCTTTAATGATGGAAATAAGTTAAATTATTTATAGATTATATTCAAATAATGAAATTCTAAAAGAAATTTGCTCATTACTGATTCCAATTTTTTAATGAATTTACTTGAGAAGATGGTCAAGCTAGATAAGATTCCAAATTTGATTGGGAAAAGAAGAAAAAAAAATTATTTAAAAGGCCAAAAAGTTTAATTCTGAATAATTTCGTTACAACTGGAGGAAATTGCATAAAATTTTGAAATGCCAGAACTAACATGGAGAATACAGATATTTGAAAATTTATTTTGAGATTTTTTACATAATTGTATTTAATAATTCATGTTTTAAATAATATTACATTTTTAGGTTTACTTATATTGTTTGATCTTAAAAGTAATTAGTGTTTTGTGTTAGCATCTTTGAAAAATATTAAGTAGAGAATTTTTGTGGCATCTAATGTTTCAGACACTCAACTAAATTAATGGAGGGGGTTCAGTTACTCAAAATGTTATGAAAGCCAAGCAATAAGCATTCGTTATTTGAATAGTTAAAATGGGGCTTAAGTTGTGCAGACTTTTTGGAATAGAATGCTATCGCAAAAATTTTAAAGATTGTTCTATTAAACTTCAAATAAAAAATAAATAAAGGATTACTAAAAATACTTGTAATTGTTGTGAAGCATTACTTAAAACATGTTTAGCGTTGAGTTACTCTTAAAATATATTTGAGACTGACCATTCTAAAGTTAATGTATCTGCAGATACATATACGTTTTTCTTTTAACGCGATTCCACTGAAATTTCATACCTATCAACTATTGTTGTTTTTTCTTTTTCAAAAAATAAACGCTGTAGCTAAAAAAACTTAATTAAGATAGATGTCTATTTTAATTTAAATTAACCGACAAGAATTAATTTAAATTAATCCTTCAAGTAAATTTCAACACCTCACAAATGTTTAGATTTCTCCCTTCCTTAGAAATTATTCCAGCACGTCCAGGAGGTGATAGCTTCCACCTAGGAAGCCTTATGATTTTAACGATTGTTATTTTGTGGTAATTCTACTAGTAATGCAATCTTGGAATGTAAAAACTTTTTTATGGGTTTTTTTCATGTGGAATCCTTAGTTAATCACTTTAGAACGAGATGGTTAAGATGCAAAAATGAAAATATTTGTAACCTTTTATAGTATGAAAAATTAATATGAAACATTTTCGAAGAACAAAAAAAATTTGGGGACATCTTCGGCGATTTTTTTATTTTTATGTAATATTTTGAGGACGAAAAATAAATAAAACTTTTAAATTTTCGCGTTATGACTTAGTAATCGATTCGTATTAAATTTCAATGCTTCTAATTGTGCTGTATCTTTTTAAGAAGGACTTTCGGAAATGGATTGGTCTTGTTCGAAATCTTGACTTCTTTTCTTTAAATGGGTAACTTCGATCTTCAATAATCGACTCCCCCCCCCCTATTATTCTTGTTAATTTCTTTCACTTAAAATGATAATAATCTGATGAAAAATATCTAGTGGCTTGTTAATACCAAGTTATAAATTTAGAATTGATTTCTGAGTTTCAAAGTTTTCTCGTGAAAAGAAACGAGCGAAATTAATCTATAAACTATTTTAAAACTGTGGAACAAATTTATTAAAAATAACCTGTCCGAGTTCTATTTGGCGTAACTATAAATACCAGAAAGATAAATTTCTGTAAAATCTCTTTCCGTTGGACAAAGTGGCCGCGGTAGCCGAGTGGTATAGGTATCGGATCGTGGCTGGCTTTGTCACGAGTTCGAGTCCAATACCATTAAAGACCCGCCCTGTAGGGCAGCGATGCACGCTAAATCTGTCGAGAGCTGAAACGTCCTCCCGTTGGTGTGGTGTGGTAGTTAGGAGAGGGGGTGCCAGCTCAGGTGTCGTCCACGTCACTTGACCATGGTTCAAAATTACGTGGTCCGTCACCAAAAGCCCTCGTGTAGCTGAACAGTGCGACGTTAATATTCACTTACTCGCTGCGTTGGACAAAAAAGTAGCCTACAAAAAAGTAACTTATTCTGGAAAGGTTTTGGTATCTGTTTTAAATTACTTTGCTCTCTTCATCTGGTATTAAGTTGGATTTTAATGCCACTTTTCCTATAGTATTTTGTTTGTGAAATATATATTTTAACCTTTATTCAATTTGTATCACAGATTAACCAAACAATAGAATAAGCCAAATTTGCCAAGTATCCTTCAAAATGTTTATTTTTGCTTAATAAATGTTGTATTCTTAGTAGATTTTGAATCTACTTTTAATTGTTTTTTTAATGTTTGCATTTTTCAAACGAAATTGCGCATGAAATAATAATAAAAAGAATGTTGTAAAAAATGAGATTTCTATAAAAGCTTTGCATGTTCCCGAACTACTTGTTTCTTAAGCAATAAATTGTTCCAAGGAATTAAGATAAATAATAGAATTACGCTGAAAATATCTAGTATAAAAATAAGGAATAATTATTTTTAGCTGCTATAGTAAATGGTTTTATATTTATTAAAACTTTACAACAGGTATTCGCAAATTGAATGTTCTTTCGTTGACAAAATAAGTGTTACAAAACAGTAAGAATATTAGGCTTGGGGGAGGGGACTGACACCATAACAGAATCACGTTTAAGTGCGAAATAAAAAAAAATCATGCAATTCATTGCAGAGCATTAATATGCGTCTTCTGCCATAAATTCTCTTCCCCCAACCGCGGAAAAGAGTCGTAAACTACCGTCCACCCTTTTTTTCTTTTATTTATTTCAATTCGAATAAATAAAAAAAACCATGGAGACAGGGATGACGACACAACAAAAGAACAGACCTCAACAAGGAAGCACTATTTACTCTCAAAAGAAAACAACCACAATAAAAATAAAATAAATAATAAAAAAAGAGAAAATATGCGCAATTCTTGGACAAACGCAACACCATAAGCAAACAGCTCGAGCCGTGTCACCGGGTCGTTAGGTTACCGCAATGCTCAAGTCACTCGAATATTTCTTTCTCCATGATATTTTAAAGAACTACCCAGGAAGCAGTTTTGTATGGCACTACCGCTTCTTTACGACAGGGGAAAAAATAAGAATCGGTCAAGAGTGGGCGTAATCGTGTTGAAGCGATTATTGGGGGATGTGTTTGAAGGTTTGCTACCCAGTCGTGGATGTATGTGTTAACAATGAAAAAATAAGCAAGAAGAGAAGGAACTCGACCTCTTGGATTATTCCTACTTAACTTTGTCTGCTTCTCTGAAAAATTCTTCTTGATAGTGTTATTTATCGATATATTTCAGAACGCAAGTTCAATAATTAGTGTACTTAGTCAATAAAACGATTAATCCAGATCTGACTTGGTTGCTTTTTCAGTCTGTCACCCGAGATGGCGTAGATTTCTAAAAATTCGTTGACAGGGCTTTCCATATTGCTCTTCCAATTGTTGGACTGAATTGATATCATTGTGGAGTGATTCAAACGTCTTTTCAATAAGTGTTTCAAGGAAAGAACGAAAAGGCAACCTAGCTGGCTAGGAAACCCCTCGGAGAGCCTGAGGACCAAGACATGCCTTGAACAATTTAATTTAAAATCTGCAAATGAAATGAAATAAATTATACATTAAGCACTTGTATATATGTATACATATATATATATATATAAGGAAAAAAGAACCTCACACTCATCACGACATCTTCCGATCTACTACAGATATAATTTTTGGTTAGCTCGTCACATTTTGTTGAGTAGAAATCCACAAAGAACGTGTAATATGGTAAATGACTCCCATGGGAATTAGAGGGGGAGATAAAAAAAATTCCCGTTTTGTAGTATTAGACCCACAAACTTGAAACTAAGTAAACATGTTACTTTTCTTAGGGAAAGAACAAGTTTTGTGAAAATCATCCCCAAGGGTTGTTGAGAGGGGTTAAAGGGCTATGGAGTGGATTCCAACCACTGTGTTAGTGTATATATATAATTAATGTATTAAAAGAAAAGAGAAATGTCACATTCTCTTTAAATTGAAGCTTTTTTTTTTACTGTCACGGGTTTTTTTTAAATTAGCGATTTTTATATTACTAAAAAATGTTTCAATTTTAATTTTTTAGAAGAATATGTTTCTCGCACATCGGCTCTCGTATTTTAAGGTAACTAAAATATTCATATAACCACTCACATTTTTCTCAGAAATATTTACCTCTTATTGTTTATTATGTTTGGAACTTTCATCCCAGTGAGTGGTCTGCTTATCAATGCAGAAGCTTTTTCCATTCCATGCTACCACTTTCAATAAGCTACTGCTAACATAGTGAAACGTATACCCCCCTTCCTTCTAATCTAATGCATGTTCAGCAGGAGGTATACTTAGGACTTTTTCGTTGTAACTGAATCTGCTTAACCTGCCATACCTTGCTTTCTTTGTGGGGAGTAGTTGGTTTTTAAATTACTTTACTGAAAACGCTTCTTCAAGCTGTTTCGAACTTCGAGTGTTCTCTGTAACTACTTTGCGTGGGTGGATTATGGTAATGTATGTGTTGTTGCTACACTCCATTCTTTGATAGCTTCTGATACTAGTAAAGAAATGTTTACTTTTTTTTTTTCAATGGATTATATGCTAGTTAATTTTTTCACATTTAATATGTTTAAAATTTTCCGAGACTATCATTATATACGTAATTAAACTTTTTTATTGATAGTATTCATTCTATGCTGATACGATCACTTATTAATTCGTATTGAACGCGTTTTAGGGATACCCGAGATTCGACACTGAAAGACAATGGATTTGGTTTAAAGTAATTTTAAATAAATTTTCTTGTTTTAATTATTTACCCTATATATTCAGCTAAATGTATTTTAATACTGAATACGTTTATTTAGAGATTTGTAGTTGAAACTAAATTTCTCCATTATTATCTGTATTTTTGTTACCACATTAACATGCAAAAGAGTACATTTTCTTAGTTAATATATGACCAAAACAATTAAATATGCTTATTTACTTAACTTGCGAATACAAATAACGTAGAACTGTTTTTGACAACGTTCTACTTGGAAAACCTTTACTTTAATATTCAAAATTTTAATGACTTTCTTCTGTGCTAGATCTTTATTTTTAAAAAAAAATTATTTATCCAAAAGATGAGTTAAAAAACGTAATTAAGATTTATTTAAAGGCACAAAAAATAGAAAAATGTTTATGAAATTTTCTTTTACATTTGTCTTTTTTAATATACAACTAAATTTTTAGAAGTAGTACTCTTTTGAAAATCGAAATTAAGTTTTGTTTTTAATTTGTTTTCCTACGAGGTTTTTTTTTCATATTTTTATTGAAATAAAAAAATTGAAGAGTTGACTTTTAAAATTTCTTATTAAATTTTCAACTATGCTTACATTTAGGGTAAACAACTAAGGCTCGTATACCCGGCAATTAAATTTGGGCAGTTTTGTTTTGGGTTCTTAAAATTGTATGAAATGAAAGCTTTCATTAATGAATTCGTAATTTAAAAATCTTGCTAGGAATAATAAGACTCTGCCTTCTCCTCCCCCCACACGCTTTCTATATGAAAATTCATTTCGGATGAGTGTATGGAGACATTTAAATGTAGTTAGTATTGAGTAGCGTGAATTCATTTCTTCATTTCAAAGACACTTCAATATTTGTTTTTGTAATCATAGGGATGAGAGAAACTTTGACATCTGGTTCGATGTTAAATTTGTCCCCCGTCTCTCTGCGGGCATATAAAAACAGATTATTACATAGTGTAATAAGGCGTGACAATGAAGTCAATCGTTAAGTAACGGTAATTTTCTCACCCTGTTGCTTTACTATTACGTGGATATTTTCAGAAGTAAACAACATTTGTCATTGACAAATGAAACTGGGAAAAATAAACGATGTTTACTGAGCAGTTTTTGTTAACTTGAAGATCTGTCATGTAAAACAAATCGGGCATATAAATCAACTGTAGGGTGCTCAAAAAGTCACGCTTTTATTTTTGTCTCGATCCAAATTAAACCTTATATTTATTTGGATTTCTTTGTTTTGTCTATTCGTCGTCTAGTCTCGTTATCATTAAGATTCTGCACAATAATATAAGATTATAACTGAACTTCTCTCTATATATCTTTTAGCATAATACTGATTCAAGCCGTTATTGAGAGGAGAACTAATGTTTAAAATTTTCATTTTTGTCCCATTGGTTTCAGATGTACTGTGGCTGCAGTAGCTAAATGGGGAAGTTTGGAAATTCGAGTACCAGCTCGGGTATCTCCCCATCACTTGATCGTGGATGAAGTGTGACGGTACTATTGAATCCAACTTTACAAGGGCTGGACAGATTTGAATTCAGTTTGATTTAAGCATATGTTGATTTAATAATAAAAGACCATTCGACAGTCATTTTTATATATATGATCGTGAGTACGACTCATTAGCTCAAGGAAATTTTAAAGCTCTTACGAGATGGTTAGAAAAATAGGTAATGCGCGCGGTTTCCTTTTATATAATTTTCACAGCCTGAATTTGAGACAGATTATGAGAATTGCTGTGGCAGTCGAACCCATTCCTTCTGCAATACTGTTTACAGAATTAGGATGATTCTAGGAGGGGAGGGCGAGTTGACCTCCCAGAAGCATCTAAAACATGATCTATTCGGTGAAGGTGTAGATATCTGAGGCTAATTAATCTAAATGTAGCTGTTATCCGTAAAAATGAAATCAGGGTTGACTACCCCTTTAAAAAGTCGAACATAAGGCTGAAAGATTTGATCTATTTACAATTCATAACTGTCATAGATACTCTATCAAATACGTGCACCCGTCCAATATAATATTTACCCATACTAACATCTATTTCATATTGGTCTTCTCAGATTTTGGAAGTATGTAACAAATTCCTGATTGCCTGCTAGTGAACGTACGTCGTGATTTGAAGATTATTCTGAATTTCAGCTCAGCACTGAACAGAGAGCTGTCCCATAGATTTCTGCTTCAATGTCGATGTTCCCTGTACCATACTAAACGGGTTCTTTGTGTAAAAGTTAGCAAAGCGCAAATACAGCATATCTTGTTAAGATATATTCATATAAACTTTTAGAAGCCGTAACCGTAAGATCCATTGAAGTTTCCGAGACAGCCGAGAAATTGTAGCACTTTCTTGTTACACCTCAATGTAATGGACAGATATCGATCTTTAGTAATCTTCGTGTTTCTTTTTCGTGAACTTTGCTCAGGCATTCTTTTTACGGATCCAGTCTCATTAAACCAATTCCATTAATTCCTTGATTTTTCCGTTTTCACCTCATTCTATTGCCCAAATATTTGTACTTACTCATTTTAATCTTTTACTTTTCAGTTTTATCGAATATAGAGAAAACATTAAAGTTGCCAAGCTGTGCGATGGAATAAAGCGCAGATATTGGCACTTGGGCTTACAAAGCATTTTTCTTTGAAGTGTAGAACCCACATATATTTATGTGCTTTCGTAATAGACAGTAAAAATTTCATCTATAAAAACATTCGTTTTATCTTCCGTTGAGTGCTTTTTCTATATTGTTGCAATTTTCTTAGTTTTAATCGTCAGTAAAATGATTATCTGAAAGAGATCGTATCTTCCTAATTACTCATGATGTTAATTTCCCTGTATTGTAAATAAGGAAGTATTTCCTTAAATTAATTCCGTCTTAATCATTACCTAAACCTGAAGATTTTCTCTGTATCACTGGGTTGAGTCTTTAATAATCTATTTACGTAAATTATTTGTTCAGAATTAAAAATTTAATTGCGTATTATTAAATTACGTTTTCGCAAATGTTCATTAGTTCCAAAAATAAAATTCTTAAAACAATTGAACATTGCGTATGGTTTTTGCGTAATGTTCTAAATTTTACCGACTATTTATTAATCAAGCAATTATTAATGTCTTATTGTTAGAAATATTCGTGGTCTTACATGGATTTAAAATACATTGAGGAATTTTTTTACGTAATGAAACTAAATGTGTGTATCTGATTTGAGACTTAAATTTTGCCACATTTTGGAATAATTTATGATAAAAATTTAACGTTTAGTGAAATCACCAGCGCATAAAAGCAGACAACGAAAGTGACACTGTCAACAAACCTATATTAAACTTTATTTGAAGCCTTTCAGCTGTTAATAAAGTGTATCTGAAATTTTAATATTGGTGAAATTCTAAGTATTTCAGCATGTAAAAGTAAAGACATGCAGAAATGGAGTGAGATTAAATTACCACACACATTAAGCTACAACAGTTATACGCACATGTTTATGTTGAGTGAAGACCATAATCAAATTTTAAGATAATAAAATAACGAGGAATAAAGAAATTGTCTAATTACCACAAAAATCAATGAATTGAACAAACATAAATAAAGGGGAGGAAAAGAAGATTATAGTTTCAAAATAATTACATGATTTATTGCACAGTTGGTCTTTGCAAAGTAAGAAAGCCAGTTAGTGTTGGTCAGCCTCTGACCTGGATGTTATACCAATGTGTCATTCGACGTGGCATAAACTGATTAAGTAAAATTGCAAGTAAAGCTGACTGCAAGATTTCTTAGCAGTTGTTAGGCCATAGTGTAGGGCAACATTCGCAGACGCCTTCTCATCAGATCCAAATGTGTTCTAGAAAAAGAGAACAAAGTTATCTAGGCGACCAAAGAAGTGTTTGGAAAGCTTGAATATATTAGGTTGGGGAAAAAGAAATCCATTATTTTTTTGGTAGTTGGCTGTAGTGTCGATATCTCGTTAAGTATCGATCAAACAATTTCAAATTTATGCTCGTTGTCAAGGATACATTTCACACTAAAAAAATAATTTTACTGTTTTTTGTTTTGTCCATTCAGTTGTGAGTTACGGGGTGTTAAAAATGGAAGTCAACAAAGAGAAAATTCGGTACATTTCAGCTTTTCTTTGATAAAGGCGAAAATACAAGCCAGGCGGCTGAAACTGGATGGTGTTTGTGGTGCCGATACTGGAACAGCTAATTACGTACAATTTTGGTTTCGTTGATTCCGTTCAGGCATTTTTTATGTTAAAGATGCACCTCTCACAGGCAGGCCCGTCGTAGAAAACGTCTATAAAATCACAGAAGCAATCGGAGTTGACTGGCATGTTAGTAGTCGTAGCATCACCTAGGAACCAAAAATCGACCATAAAACAGTTTTAAACCATTTGCGCAAAGTTGGATTTAAAAAAAAGCTCGATGTTTGGGTGCCACACCATTGAACACCAAAAAACATGATGGATCGAATTTCCATCTGCGAAGCCTTGGCCAAACGGAATGAAATCGACCCATTTTTTAAACGGAAGGTGACTGGGGATGAGAAATGGGTCACATATGACAATATTGTGCGAAAACGACCGTGGTCAAAGCGCGGCGAAGCAGTTTCAAACGGTGGCCAAACCAGAACTTGCGGTCAGGAAGGTTCTACTGTGTATTTGGTGGAACTGGAAAGGAATAACTTATGAGTTGCTTCCGTATGGCCAAACACTAAATTCAGATCACTACTGTCAACAACTGAACCGTTTTTTTGAAGCTAGCGATTGACCAGAATCGGCCAACAGAAGAGGTGTTGTGTTCCATCAGGACAACGCCAGGCCACACTCGTCTGTAGTGACTCGCTAGAAACTCTGGGAGCTTGGTTGGGAAGTTTTAATGCATCCATCACATAGTCCGGACCTGGCACCAAGCGATTACCACCTTTTTCTCGCATTTCAAATCTTGCTGAGTGATAAGAAATTGGGATCAAGAGAAGATTGTGAAAATCGATTACTAGAGTTTTTAGCTAATAAGGACCAAGAGTTCTATGAGAGAGGCATTATGAAAATACCTTTAAAATTGCAACAAATTATACAACAAAACGGTCCATATTTGACCCAAATCGGACAATCCTAAGCATGTGAAATAGTCTTGAACTTCATGCAAAAATAATGGATTTCTTTTTCCCCAACCTAATAATTTTACACCACAGCGTGTCGTATTCAGCCAGAAATTATCTTGTGCTGCATGTGAATACTTAAATGTCTTCGCTGTTTAATTTTTATCAATCCTTTTTATTGATGATGTTGAAAAACATCGCAAATATTTAAAAAAAAATCGTGTGTTTAATGTTCAGTTTAAGTCAATATAAATTGACATTTTTAATGTGTTTTGAGAAAATTGTCTTGTGCCTTATTACCATACTTTAAGTGAAAAAATTAAAATGAGATGTAGATATTTTATTTGAAAGCTTCCCGTCGTTAATTGCTGCCATTGTTCATGATTATCTGTTCATGCGATAGGGCTTCAAATCGTCTTTTCTTAGCAATACATATGGATTTTAAAAATAAGCAAATTAACCTATGCGGAAAATGGGACATGAGCGAATGTATACTGTATTCGTCAATGTTCATTTCCTCAACTTATATAAAATTAGTGATATTCTAAGATCTAATTTCTGCGTCGTAACGTTTAAGTGTCATCATTTAACCTAAATTTATTTTCTTTGTCGAACTAATAATTTCCGTATTAAAAGGAAATCCATTAGATTAAAGCGGATGAAAATCAATAGTTCCACGTCACCCAATATGATGATACCCTATTTTTGAATGTCGATTCGCATCCCAATGTATTGCATTGTTTCCTTATCATACCATATCGAACCAGAGAATAAAGCTTTCGTAACTATTGATAATTTTTTTTTCCAAAAGCTTCCTCTGAACTTTCCTCTCGGAATTTCCCCCCTTTCTTAGTAGTCGGTTCTGTCTTGATTATTTTGATTGTGCTGTACAAAAAGTAGCAGACTAAGTGTCAAGCCTTTTTAATTTTTCATGTAAAAATCACTTCTCATTGTGACCCTTATGTGCTTTAACATATTTTTTGTTGCCCCATAAAGTAATTGTTGTATCTGTTACTAATAAGTAACCATGAAAATGAGATTAAAATTTTAATAAAATATATAAATAAGTATTGTGTGAATGGTAATTTCATGTAAGGATGTTCTTAAAATTATATATTTCTTCATTAACTTAATTATATTTTAGGGATTGCATATCGACGCAAAAATTACCTAATTAATGATGTCATAAGTAAATCAATGCGAAATTTTGTCAATATTAAATAAATGAATCTAATAGATAGTTGATAAGAGACATTGTAGGAAAAAAAGACATTTTTTGTTTTTGCCATTTTCTAAAAAAGTATATGAATTTTTATATTGACTGAAATTATTTATAATTTATTACTCTAAAATCTAAATAGTGATATAAACCGTATTTACTCATATCTAATCCGCCATCGATTCTAAGCTGTGGCTCCTTCTTTCCAAATTCAATAAAGCAAATTAAATTTAATTAATGAGAAATCACTGATAATCGTTTCCATGCTTCACAAATAGCTCCATAAATGTGTAATAGTTTGTGATGTACCTCCCCTTGGAAGTACATCCCTCGAAGTATCAGCGTGAGCTAGAGGTGTAGGGTTAGCGAAAGAACTCGGATCAAACATTATCTTAATATGACTTTATTAAGATATTCAACTTAAGCTTTTAACAAATATAATTATAATAATTAATATGAGAGAATCTGCGATGACGCAATACGCAATATATATTTATATTTCTAATTCAGACCAATCTCAATAATCGAACCGATTAATCCTCAATTCTAATAAATAATCAATCCTACCATATATTAGTCCGTAACGCCACTTGTCTTTATCTGCAATGGTATGCAGCTTGACAACTAACTTCTAGTCGAACACCAATATGTTTATCCACGACACGTAGAACTTAAATCTTGAACGACGAACTTCAATAATCATCCACTGCCACAACGCACGTCAATTGTCTAACATTCCTTTACATTGCCCTCACGCTTACTCTAAGATGCTATATTTATCCTATATTATTTGCATTTCTTCCCTTCTCGTTTCTTGGATTTGGTTGGAAAAGAGTTGCCATTAATTCTGGCCCAAAGAACCCAAAGGACTTGTTAAAGAAAAGACGCGTAAGACGTCACAAGTTCTTAAGACAGTTGTTTTTGACCTTCTAATCCAACCCAAACATAATTTTTTTTAAAAAAATTGACATAGATTCATAAATGCTTGATTTTTTTAAAAAAAATAATGCTCTTTTCCTGGCATGAGAACGCACTATATCAGATCATTAATAAATAAAAATGTAAAAACATATGTATCATGTTAATGTAGCTTTTGTGAATTTTCATTAAATTTTCCAGTAAAAAGGAAACACGCTTCTTCTACTATTTAATTGCACTTTTAACTTCCCAGACATCTAACTGAACCTTTATTTTTATTTTTTACATAATGCATGTATGATGAATTTTCTATTTTCATGAAACTAGTTTTTATCCGTGTTTTTTTTCAAAAGGTATTTTGTACTCGGAATGTAATTTCATTTTTTTAATGTTTTTTCTAACTATTAAAACAAAAATTTTAATTTGTTTACAGCATTTTCCAAAGATAAGAATCCAATAAAATGCACATGGCAGAAAATAAAATTACAAAAGAGATATATACGTGGACTTCAGTGGCTTCTCGCGGCTTAGATTTACCCCAAACATCAATCCTATGGCTTCTTTCGCCGCCTTTCATATTTGAATTTTTATTCTTAACGTTTTTTGTATTTAAATGAAATTTACCCTATGCGGCTGTTTTATGGGAATATGGTCGCAATCTTAAACCTCAAAAGACTTCTTTGGGTTAAAAGAGATTCTTTTGTTTCTTGCCGCCCGAAACTTCTGTACATTATTTCGCAATTCAAGGGTTTTTTTCCCACTTCCGTCAAGGTCAGATTTTTTCTCTTTTTTTCCCATATTGCTTCACAGTTTCGGTTTTCAGGAAATTCTCTTTGACACCGCCTTTTTGAAGAAGGGGAAGGATGCAATTCTTAGAGCTTTGTTTGGTTACATAATTAAAAAAATCCAATTTTTATGTGTCCTCTGAAAGTTCTGTTTCATACGTGACATATATACAAAAAACGTGACATATTGAGTTTTATTAATCAGTTTCGGAATAAAAATGGGACCATATTCGCACACAGTGGATGTTCTTCAATTTCTTTTGAAGCAAATATTGTGCAAAATAATAAATTTGGGATTTTCGTGTAAATATAAGTTTTTGTTCTTTCATCATTCACATGAAGCGATATGTATCAATCTCTTAATGTATTTTTAAAAATTTTGATCGTGAGTCAAACATTTATTTAATTTAAATTAACCATGTGCAATTTATTTATTGCAAATCCACCTGTTATAATAGATCTTTGAGGAAAAATTTCGTAGTTTATTTATGTACAATCTGTCACAAATTCAAGACACGCCCTCGGAAATTGCTCTTTTTTTAGTAATTGTAAGAATTGAAAACCGATGACTTGCGGTGGCTTTGAGATATCATGCTCGTTTCGTAAGCCTAAGGCTGCGGATTCGATCCCACCCGGAAGTTCGAACCTAGTACCTCTGAAGACCCGCCGTGTAGGGGAGCGATGCACGAAAAATCTCTTCAGAGCTCAAACGTCCTCCCGTTGGTGTGGTGTGGTAGCTAGGAGAGGGGGCTGTCAGCTCAGGTGTCGTCTTTGTTACTTGACCATGGTTCAAAATTACGAGCTCCGTCGCCAAAGGCCCTCAAATCGCTGTTCAGTGCGACGTTAATATTCACTTACTCATTCGATCCCAGCTGGAGTCGATAGATTTTCTCGGAGTGAAAATCGTAGGCACGCATGTCGTATGATTATGTGGTATGTAAAAGATCCCTTGAGTATCAATTTGGCTTTGGTACTCTCGACAAAATTAAATCACAGTAATATTTAGCATCCGACGAGAGCTTGTATTAAATTAATTCAAGAATCCAAATCTGGTCGCCACTAAATGGTGCCATCACTGAAATGGGTCTCTTATTTGGGGACTTGCCATGTCTGCAAAGGCTTAATTGTTAATATGCAGCCAATTTGAAAAGAAAAAACTGAAAAATAAACTGAAATACAAATTGTGTTTGCACACATTTATATAAAAGAATGCACACACACACACACACACATCTGAAAGAAAAGTTATAATCATTTAAGGAGAATCATTTAACACAAAAATGTGCGTTTACATCTAGAAAATGGGAGGGGGGTAGTTTAATTTATGCAATTAAAAATAATTTAATCTTGTATAACTTGACCTTATAATTTTCTAGGCATCGAGGCAATAACATTTTGTGTGGTATCCGTCGTGATATACACTGCATTCTGTAAATCTTCTGTCAAGTTTATTCCTTATATGTTTAAGGGTACTTAAATTTTTGGCAGCTGAGAAGGAGTTCATACTTCTACAGATATTTTGTGAAAAAACTACTTTAAAAATCTTTGCTGTGTCTTCTGTATCGTTTTCATCCTGATAGATCCACTGGTTTCCTATCTGTAAACTATCAACAGATGTCTACTAGTTATTTTGTAATATATTCAGGTATTTGAAATGGTTCATTGTATTTGCAATGAAGATTAACTTCTCGATACCGGCAGTCGGTATTAAATCCCTAACTATACTTTTGTTATACTACACTTCACTGTTGGAGCGACATTTATGAGTTTCAATTCTGGGTTTGTGCGCCGTCATATTTTATCCTATGTATCACTTCCGAAAGCAATGCTTGTTTTTTTTTCATGAAAAGGATTATTTTTTTTAAATTAAAATTCTTTTGGGTATATTTATCTACGAAGTTTAGCCTCTTCTCTCCTTCGATTTATTCTGAACTCGAGTAGTTTTCTTCTCTGAACTCTACCATGAAATTCTTCAGGTAAGAGGATTGTTCAAACTGCCTCTGCATTAACACTTTTGTTAGTTGTCACAGCAACATAGTCCGTTAATTGAAGAATGGGTAGTTTCGGATTCAACATCTTTTTCCTCATCACTGCTCGAGCATCTCGATCATTCAAAATTGTTGGTCATCCACAGCGAGGTTTGTTAAAAATATATCCAGTTTCGCAATTCCTTATTATAGTTTGGACAATAAACCACTTTCCCTTAGTGAGAGATTTTTTTATTTATTCTTAACTTAATTATCAAATTCCTGACGCCAACGCAAATTTCCCTTTTTCGAGCCATTTTAACTGGAACAGTAACAACGCGAATTGCTTAACGCATACTCAAGATTCACTTTTCCATAATCATGTGTCGTGCTGTTTCATTTTTGCTTAAATGATAGTGAAATTGTGTAACTTTCTACAAAAACACTTCTTGTGTGCAGATTTTTGTGATGCGAATTTTACAATTTTTTTTCTCTTAATATTCTGGTGAAGTAATTTAGTTTTTGCTATAACCTGCATAAAATATTGCTTGACTTTCAAAATTTAACGTTACAATACATTTAATTTCTTTTTAAATATGTATAATTTCTCAAATCTTGTTATTTTAATAGAAGTATGTTAACTTTTATGACCAGTGGCGCACACAAAGGGGGGAGGGGGGTCCGAAAATCGACAAAATCAAAAGGAGCATGATACAAGAATGGTGAACTTTCGACCCCGGACCCCCTCCCCTTGAAAATTTTTTGTGTGCGCTACTGTTTATGACTGATTATGTATATATTTTTCAGTTTATGTTGTCGAGGAATTGAAAATTCGATGTCAAATTGTGAAGGAAAAATTTAATAAAAATAACATGCCAGGGCTTAGACTGCTTAGCCTAAAACCTTGCCTACGTTGAATTATTACCTGACTTTAGAATTATACGTGACACAAGTTTAAAGACTATAAAATGCTTAACGTAATTCAGTTGTCAAGTGTGAAATTACCTGGAATCTCTTCTATGTTGAAACACTACAGGTTAGTCTTAATTAAATCATTTCGTCTTATTTTAATACAGTCGTTTCTTTCCGGTTTCACGAAACGTGAAGGTGAACAAATTTACTCGAAACTTGCTCTAGTGAACTTGGCATCATAATGTTCATTTGGGGTATTTCTCTCATAATGAAGTAATTATAGTTTTTATGATTCACAATTCAAGTGTGAGTCATGCGTCGTTCGAGTGACATGAATATTCGTTCCAAGGTTCACAAATTTCCCGCTTTTTTCTCTGCCAATAGTTTTTCGCTCCACTTCTTCTGCGATTGTAGATGGTTAATTCTCCTGGCTGAAGTTTCCAAGTTAATTAGCCTGTAAGGTTTTCGGCTCTGATTCACTCGTTAACATTGCATATTGTTTTGTAAGCCCAATTTTGATATTCTGGTTACTGTTTGGGTCTCGATTGTATATGATTTGACTATCTTCAAGAGGTCATGTTTATCGTGCTGTTTTTGGACACTGACCGGTTTCTTTTTTTGACCTCCTGCCGCTGTATCAGATTAAAGAAAATGTTGAAATCGTGCGGGGGATGTCAAATAGAAATTAAATAATTAATCTTGTTTGCGTAGAATATAGAAGCAGAGAAAAGGTGGATATGCATGAAGCGCTGGTGTTTTAACTTAATGTTTTTGCTACTGAAGTATGTTTCCGGTTCTTATTGATCGTAATGATTATGTTAGTGAATATACCTTTGTTTTTAAGGGGATTCCATTCGTCACATGAAAAGTTAATTACGTTACGTGAATTCATAATTAGTCTGTATACTCACATGGGCCCGGATAAATATATGGTATTTTTGTTGTACAAATGACTATAACTAAGTATAGAAATTCTTGCCAATGTATTTTTTGCCTCCCAAATAAAATGTATTGTATGTAGATTATACTTTAGAACCAAACAAATAGAATTTTTGTTGAAAGAAGCTGAGAGAGAGAAGAAAATTTGTCCGAAACTATTCGAGTAGATAACTAAAACTACTCGACTAAACGAGTAGATAAAAGAGGAATGTTTATTTATAAAAGTAAAATTCAATAAATATCACTTTGTAATGATTAATTACAAAGCATAACAAATTGCACGTTACAGAATTTAAAAAGTTAAAAGAAAACTTATTTCCATTATCGTAAAACATTGTTAAGCCTAATCTGAAAATTATGAAAAAACATTTGCATGGTTAAAATGTGAAGACTACTTTCCATATGCTTTAAAAATTTTGTTAAATTTTTATTGTATATTTAGAACATATTTCGGTTACTTTTAAGCATTAGCTCTGTAGTACATAATAGTGATAAATAATTTAGTAACATTTAAAATTCGTTTATGTAATTTAATAGTTTCCATGAGCGGTTTCTTTAAATGTTCGTTAATTATTTGTAGCTACTCATTCAGAAGTGAAAGAAATGTTCCACGTGGAACTTTTAGCGATCTTTTTATTTTTAGAAGAACGGTGCGAATGAGGTCTATGCACTAGAATCGTAGCTGTTGCAAAGCAGCTCATGACGAGCCAACTTGGAAAGCACGTGGGATAAAAACACGTGTAGTAACAATAGGATTTTTGTTTTCAAGGAAAATAATTCATGTGTACTACTTATGAATGTATCTTTAAACATTTATAATTTCATCTCCATTTTTACGTAGTTTTTCATTTGTGCACTGTAATATTACTTGCAATTTAGTTCTTATTAGTGGGGATCAAATTGATGATGTAAATGTTTTAGTAAATGTAAAAGCTTGCCGAGATAAAACAAAAAAAAAAACTTTTATGGCTGTGAACGTTAGAATGCCTTATGAAATCTGTACGCACTCATTAATTCCAGTGTTTCTTTATTGTCTTTGTATTGCACTCAATAAAAATTAAAAATACTTATTAAAATTCGGTTTTTCTTTTTTCTTTTTCATGATTTGGCTTCTGATGCCATAGAAGACTGTTAAAATGAAAATTCCTCATAATTTCTGAATATTTATTTTTATAAAATCATTTATAATGATTGTACCATGCAATAGTTGTATAAGAAGGATCTTTTCATGTTATTGGAAAAAATTACTTTCAATTTAGAAATTATTTCGAAATCAAAATCATAGATAAATTCAGTTTTGCAAATCCTTAAAATTTTCTGCAACATTCTGAAGTCAAAATTAGTTGTGCTAACCCAGTGGTTACGGTCGCAAAGTCGTAGCGTCAAGTCCGAGTCCTGATACCACTGAAGACCCGCCGTATGGGAATCTGTCGTGACTCAAAATCCTTATGTTATGATGTGGAAGTTTAGGGAGTGGGGTGCCAACTCGGGTCTTGTCCTCGTCTCTAAACCGTGGTTCAAAATTACGTGGCCCATTGCCAATAGCCCAATCGCAGCTTCAAAATGCAACATTAATAAACACTTTTTTACTCACTGCAGTCAAAATTATTAAATTTGATACTCTCACTATTCAGATGAAAAATCATAAATAATAAATGAAAGAAGGAAGGTTCGATCTGAGTACCTTCCGTTCCGTACGCAAGTACTTTATCGACCACGCCAAAACGATCGTCATCGCGTGATGTTTGGTACTAGTTTGTATAGATATCACATCGCCACATACTATATATAAAGGATGCATATTTTTTAAGGGAGCATATTGTTGCATTTTTATAGCATAAATATATTTGATAACATACTTGGAACGTGTAAAAGAACAATTTCATATTTATTTACACTTTTCAATAATAAACTCATCAACATCTTTTTAGAAATATATATGGGGATTAATATTTATAGGCATAATTAGTGATTTTTTTTCCTTTTGGTAAATCGTGCTATGTATTGTTTTCATTTTATTTGTGCAATTGTTTTATAACATTTAAGAGAGAAATGCAAACATTTTTTTCTCTTCTCTCTTAAAACAATTTTATAATTTTCTAGTATTGTACGAGTGATAGCTTTTTACTTAGTAGATTTATTTATTTTACCCTTTCTATTTCTTGATTCTGTACATTTGTATGTTCCCACGAGTGCCAAATGTTAATTTTTCATTATACCTGTTAGTGTTAATTTCAGATATGAATACTCAAAAAAGAAGGAAAAGATATTTTTTTAATGAATACTTGGTTTAATCTTGTTCACATCACTTGGAATACATTAAAAGTGGCCAAAACAGTCGAATTAACTGATTGACATCTCAAGTTTCATAACCTAAAGAACAAGTTATATGCTACTTATTCCACCTCATTGTTACCTTTAAAAGGAAAAAAAAATTCACTTTGGAAGAGATATTCAGATATTTCAGATATTTTCTTTTATGCTGTTATAAATAGGGGAATAAACTTTTCTTACTTGTATAACTATATGCTAGCTCTTGGGAAAGTAATAACTTATTGAGGGCATTATTTATGAAACGAAAACATTTATCCATGGCGATATATAACCTGAACGAATTTTCAGTATTAATTTACGGAATTTAGGTTTTGAGACCTTTTTAAAAACAAAGCGATTCTGAAAAATTGAAAAATTCATTTAAATAAAAAGCATCTGTAATAATTTAATTCGTCATTTGCTCTATCTTATGCACTAAATTCTTTACTGATAATTACCTACACAGATTGTTTCCCACAAGTTCATTATTGTCTTTTGGTGCTAAGTCCTGAAGGCATTACTTCTTTCACACATATTCTGCATGGAGTTTAAATTGGGCGAGTGTGTGGGTCGGCCAAAGAACTTCCTAATTGTTTTTAAGCTAGACAATGGTGATTTTTGGCTATGGCAGGAAACGGAGCCTTGTTGGGGGAGGCAAGTCATCCTCAAATAGATCTTCCGATTATAAAAAAAGTAGAATGATCAATTACTTCCGTGTATACTTTTGAATTTGCCTTTATCGTCAAAATACAGTTTTCCTAATCCCTCAAAATTCATACACCATCAAATCATGGCAATTTGATTCATTTTTGATTCAAGTGTCACAAAGTGTTTCAAGTAATTTTCAGCATAAGCTTTCTTGTTTTCGAAGCCAAATACACATATCCAGAAGAATACGGGAAACACAAAGCACATTGATCCCTCTTTACAAATTATTTCTATTCTAAAGTGCAACGACTAATGTGATCCCCCACCCCCCCTTTCCATTCTGTAACTTCTTTACTTGCAAGTAAGGAGCGCGGCTTTGTTTTCGACGCACGTGATAGAAAATTAAGTTCAATCGTCGGGAGGCGGCAGATGTAAGGTATTCACTCTTTTGTTCTCGTCATTTTCTATTTGCGAATCCTAGGCTTCTGCAGCGGCTTTTCTTCACGATGCGTTTCACAACTCTGCCTTGTCTTAATGTGATTATTAAAACAAACCGTTATATTCGTACCCAATCTACGGTGCGTCATTTATGCAAATTTTATCATTGCAGAATTTTACAAATATTCTAATATTTTGAATGGAAATATTTTAAGCGTAATATATTCAATAAATTTTATAGAGTCGCTATTTTTCTTTAGATACACGTTGGGAAAGTCTGTCATACGTCAGCTTTTTGTGAAAATTATATATATATATATATATATATATATATATATATTTTGCCTCCTCTGTTTATCTTTTCAAATCTTGTATATTTTGTAAACTATACGATGTCTTTCTTGATTATTTTAATATTTTGAATTGAAACTGTATTATAAATAGTTAATGCATGGGTAAAAGAAAAAGCACTCGTGAGTTAGCAGTTTTTAATTTTAAATCGAAATACCTGAAATTTGAATCATTTTTATTAATATGATGCTGTAGTTCACCATAAGCTTACTGTGGACATAAACATGGAATAGATGTAAATAGATAGTTCACATTGTTTTTTTTATACCGTGACTTTGTAAATTATCTCTCAATTCTTTTATTGGTTAGAGTAGAGAAACTTGTTCGCTTTCTATGTCGCTTTAGATATTCCTATAGGCTTTCAATAATGTGAAGGTTGATGGTTGAGGACACTAAACCAACTATTTCATTTCATTCTTATGTTCATTAGACCAATTTGTCCACTTTAATGTATGCACAAAAGTATTATTCGCCTGAAGCAAAGAACGTTCATCAAGGGCGTTTATATGCTCCATTGGATGAATGTGATCCTGAAATATATTCAAACAGATTTGGATGTTACCCGATATTTTAGAATGACTATTGGAGGTGAGGTAAATTTTTCTATAAAACAACTGACTGATCAAATTGTAGACTTGTTCGGCTACTAAATCATAAAGCTGATTAATTTTGGAATGATTGAATTGTCATAATTTTAAACTTTTACTATCGTAACCAAGTATTAAAGAATGGGATACTAGCCCGGAAAACAATTTTTTGGTTAAAAAACAATTCTATTTTAACTTTTCAGAATCAGTCAGAACAGCTGAGAAAATAATGAATAAAATCTACTAATCGCATAGCATCGACCATTGGCGATTTTTCAGTTAAAGGGCGCCATCGCCAAGTATACAAGAGTCTGATCTAAACGCAGATTACATTTTCAGAAAGAAAAATATCTAAATTTTTATGAAAATTTGCAGCATTATAAATCATATATCTGTTTATTCTACAACGTTTTATAAATTTCAAAATATTCCATAAATTCTTATTTTTTATTTATTTATTTATTTTTAATTTTAAAACTTAAGGTATCCGACTACGTTCGGAACCGGGATTTTAAAACAGCACATAAATGTTTAGTTTTCATGATATTTAATGTCACTTAGATTACAATACATGTATAAAATTGTTTTAAGGACATTATGACAAAAAAAAAATTACTTAAATACAATATTTTGGCAAAAACTGAACTGAGAATAACACTGTTTCGAAATGTTTTCCATTTATAAAATATGCTTCTATAATAATAATAATATTTTACTTAAAGTAAAGAATTCTCCAGAGAGTCTGAACTAGGACTTTTAAAAAATTCACATTTTCAGAGTTACCACCTATTGAAATAGCTATCGGCGTTTTTTTTCTTAAAATTTCTCCCCTCTTTTGTAGTAAAATATGGATAAATCCACTTCTAAGCTATATAATTCAAAAATTCTAGTTGAGCCTCTGTACAGACGTCTGAGCTATATCCAGGCAAAATATTATTATAATAGAAGCATTTTTCATAAAAGGAGAATGTTTTTAAAATGGGCCATTCTATGTTCATTTTTTGTCAAAATATTGTACTTAAATAATTTTTTATTGTAATAACATTCTTAAAGCAATTTTATATACGTTTTCAAATCTAAGTGACACTAAATATCATAAATATTATCCATTTATACACTTTTGCAAAATCACGGTTCCGAACGTAGTCGGATACCTTAAAGGAATAGCGCATTTAACATTACGATATAGGAGGAAAAGTGCGAAACATATTTCTTACTAGAAAAAAATAATCAACTCTGAGAAAAATAAGGAGCATGGTAAAAAATATGCTACTTTCTATAGCAATAGTCCTTAAACTTTCGATCACCGCCCCCTCCCCCCTTATGTATCAGTCTGATATCGCGGGCCTTCCAAATTTTTGAACACCCCTTCCTGACTCCCAACACATGGCTGAGTGATTTAAAGGTTCCTCAATAATCCTGCCTCCGCTACTTATACATACTTTTGTAAAACTTTTTTTTCACTTTTAGTAAAACAATAAACTTCTAATTTAAAATATATACATGCATGTTGTAGTAATGGGACAATGTAGAGTTGAAAACAACAAAAATGCTGAATTAATATTCTTGATCGAAAAGCATATTCTAGTTCAGTTTTTTCATTGGAGCACTATAGTAATCCAGTCTAGGATGGCCCATTTTTCTACTTTTCCACAAGACCTTTCGGAGTATGTAATGAGGAAATTTTAACATTAAATGAGAGACCTTAGCGGACTCGCTATCGAAAGGCATTGGGTACTCCTGGATGTCCGTGGACCACAGGTTAAGTGCTTTGCTGCTCTATAGCAGTGCTCCGCAACCTTTTTATCGCTGCGGACCGGTCAACCCTTGATAATTTTATCACGGCCCACTGAGGGTGGGACACGTTGATTGTTTATATTTTAGATTGTTTTGATTTGACAATTTTACTTTAGTTACATTTAAATATGCCTTCAGAATAAAATATAGTTACACCAAAAAATGAATAAAAGCGATTTAACGTGGAATTTAAAGTGATTCCGTGGAAAGTTGCTCAAATCCGAGAGAAATGCACCATTTTAATGCTTAAGATTTTTAAAATTACTATCACACATATTTTAACATTTTATACTTCACTGAAGCCCCATTCTTTTATAAGTAATGTGTAAAATATTCGAATCATTTAATTTAAATTTAAAAGAATTATACCTGTTTTAAAATTGTTTATATTTTCAGACCTCTAGAGAAATTTAACACCCCTGAGACCCCGTTCATGCTGGTGAATATATATCTCGAATAATGAGAAGAAAATGGAAGAGTATAAAAAAATATTACTTGCTAAGTCTATCCTGCTTTTAATGAATAGATGTATCGATAAAATGAAGGTTGAAAACCGTTGCACAATATGCTTTTTTAAATAATTTTCCCCTCTGAACAATGAATTGCCAGATAATATCAAAATTTAAGAGTAAATGAAAGAAAGTTTTCCATGTTGGAGTTACGCCAATTTTTCTCAGTGTGTTTCTTTATTAGTTTTATCTAGACCTTGACATTCACCTTTAGATGGATTTCAGGTTATTTCGTAAGGTGCTGTTGGCGTTGTCATTTTTCGTCGTCGTTTCCGTCCTTCCTCTGTCACTCTGTGGGAGCATTTTGATTTATATATATACATGGCCCAGCCAGAGAAAATAAAATAGTTTCGAGAAGAATGTTCTAGATTTTGACTATCAAAATCAGTATTGAAATCTTCGAGATTTATTAGAAGAACTGTCATTCTTTTTAAACCTTTCAAAATTTTTATATTTGATATATTTTCCTTTAATATCTGAGAAGAATATCTATGACAACATATGAGCGGAAAGATATTTAAAATAACTGATTACGAATTTCCACGAAATTGATTTTCAATTTCTGGCAAAAATTAATATATTTGTTGAATCGAAAACTGGCTTGAAAACACTCAGAATGCATTGAAATGATATTAAATTTCTTCCAGAGAACGATTTAGTTTGGGGAAATTAGCATTGGGGTATTAGAATTGACCGTATAGAATAAGGCTAATCAGTTAATGTATTAATTTTGCAATTGTTCTTGTTATTTCAGTTGACATAATTCATTTAGTTGTTAACACCTTATAAACTCTTAAGCTAGTTTAAATTCTAAATAAATCTGGCTATTTATTTTATACCATCCTATGTTAACTTAATCAACAGGCGTAATTAAAGAAATTTAAAAACATTAATCACTATGTCAGAAAGTAAATATTTTTCGATCAGAATATCTTTTCTTTTTGTAACGTGTTCATTAAAATAATAATAATAATCATTGTTATGTATATAGGTGATCATCCTGCTTCTTAAAACTTTTCGAGGGATTTGCTATTATTTTTAAATTTTGTTAGCTTTTATGAGTATGATAAGTAACGAGCTTTTTGTATTTATTAAATGAATATATACGAAATTTGTTCGTTGTAAAAATTATGTTAAATTTCTCCGTGCTACGCCTGGATGTCTTTTGAAAGCTGATAAAATTTAAATTAGTATTCTTTCCCTATCCAGACCTCGCGGTAATCGTTTAAATTACTAAATTCATTTCTCAATTGTGCCAAAAATGATGTGTTTTAATTCTCGTGTTTCATAATTTTATCCGGAAGTAAAAGGACAACAGAACTACTATTTCGTGACTCGGGACAAAAAAAAAAGGTATGATGTTTTATTTAACCTTTGCGTGTTAACATGCAATTATAGTTTCAGACTCGATCTTCTCTAGACCTTTGTTTTTGGTTCAGTTTTTAAGGCATCAAAACACCAACAGAAATGGTGACGTGTTTTTCATCAGCTGATTTTCATATTATGTGACATGTTTTGCTGCGTAAGAGTAAAACAATGTTTCGCACTTTCCCCAAACATCGGCTTGTTGTAGCGCCTTGAACAAAAACCGTTTAATCTTTAGGTGACTGATTACGTTTGGAGCGTGATTTTGAAAAAGCATATAAAAATGAATAATATTTTTTAATCTTAGTTTCGATTTATTTAGAATATACATAGAAATTGTTTCAAGGTATCCGACTACTTTCGGAACCGTGGTTTTGCAAAAGCGTATAATTGGATAATATTTATGATATTTAGTCACTTAGATTAGAAGACGTATATAAAATTGATTTAAGAATAGTTTTACAATAAAAAATTATTTAAGTACAATATTTTGACAAAAAATGAACATAGAATGACCCATTTTCAAAACATTCTCCTTTTATGAAAAATGCTTCTATTATTCTAATATATTGTGTGTGCCTGTATATAGCTTAGAAGTGGATTTATACATATTTCACTACAACAAAGGGTAGAAATTTTAAGAAAAAAATGCCGATAATTATTTCAATTGGTAGTAACTCTGAAAATGTGAATTTTTCAAAAATCTTAGTTCAGACTCTCTGGAGAAGTCTTTACTTTATATAAGCAAAATATTATTATTATAGTAGCATTTTTTTTTTTATAAAAAGGAGAACGCTTTGAAAATAGGTTATTCTAAGTTAATTTTTTGCTAAAATATTGTATTTAATTTTTTTTTTTTTTTTTTTTTGCCATAATGTCCTTAAAACAATTTTATACATGCATTCTAATCTAAATGACACTAAATATCATGAAAGTTATCCATTTATGCACTATTTTAAAATCATGGTTCCGAACGTAGTCGGATACCTTAAGAAAAATTATTTAAATGCAGTTTTTTGGCTAAACATGAACGAATGGCATATCTTCAAAACGTTCTTCTTTAATGAAAAATGCTTCTACAATAATATGTTTTCCTATATAAAGCTAAGACTTATGTATGTAGTATAAACAAGGAATTTTGTAAAATTCACGTAATTTTCAGAATTACGATCAACTGAAATTAAAACGGTGGGTTTTTTTTTTTTTTTTTTTTTTTTTTTTTGTTTTTGCTAAAATCTCTCTAATTTGATGTAGTAAAATACGAATAAATCCATTTTTAAATTATGTGTTTTAAAACTCTTCGTTTAACCCCCTGTATAGAAGTCCTAGCTATAAATACGCAAAATGTTATTGAAGCATTTTCTGCCAAAGAAACTGCATTTGAATACTTTTTTCTTGTAATAATATTCTTAAAATTTTATATGTACATTCTAATTCTACTGACACTAAATATATCAAAAAAAATTATCCATTTATAATCTTTTTAAAAATCTTACTTCCGAAAGTAGTCACCTGAAAGCTATTTTATTACGTAAAATGTATGCGGTATCAATTTTAGGGGATAATTTTCAAAAAAAAAGTGTTGATTTTTATATTGGTTTATTGTTGTCATATTCTTCTCAAACACGTTTTTTGTATATTTATGTATTACATATTTTCTTTTTATTGGAAAATATGGTGCCGCAGGGCATCGTTTTACTTGTCGGATAATTTAAAAACTGTTAAATATCAATTCAGATTTTGCCCTTGTCATTTCACCATAGTAATAAGAATTCTGATACTGAGATAATTTGTTCACTCGACTTTTAATGGAATGTTCACTTAAGTAAAATGAGTACATCAAGTATATTCATTTGAATCGATCTCAGCACTACCACCACAATTACTTCATAAACACTTCGTGAAATTTTTGATTTTGAAGTAATGGTTATAAATATGCTTGCGTTACAAAAATCTGAATAATTGCTTTAAAGAATTAGTAATGAGTTTGTGAAGATTATAGGAAAAATGGTTAGGTTAATATATTAAGTTGATGAATTTCTTTCTTTTTTTTTAAAAAAAAATTTTTTTTATTCGTTATTGTTTTGTAAGAGCTAGGTAATGTTCCGAGAATTATAAAAAAAAAAGTTTTTCTAACATTATATGCGCCTGTATAATTATTTGACTTGGTAGAATAAAATTGGTATTTGATATAACAGATTTTTAGTCGAAGTAATCTAAATTGGTATATACAGTCAAACCCTCCTATAACGCGGTGAGTGCGTACCGCGTTATATGGAAACCGCGCTGTAAGAAACTCGGATTTAACCGTACAAACCAGGCTAATTCGTAGCGCGTTGTATGGAAACCGCGCTATAAGAAACTCAGAATTAGTACAAATCACATCATTCGTACCGCGTTATATGGAGACCAATAAATACAAAAGACGAGATAAACTCCACCAGCGTTACTCATTTAATATAGGAGTGCGACGCGCTAAGCGCTTTTTGGCGCGATTCCTTGATCATTTTGTTTTGTCTACGCCATGCCTCAGTGCGCGCTCCGCTTTTAATTTATTCCATGATCAGTGTAATCACTACTTTTTTTTTTTTATTTCATAATAAAACTAGATTTCGAAGGGAGAGGTGGTGGCAAGATTTTAACATAAAATAAATACAACAGAAAGTAATATTAATGTTTTACACTTCCGGATGTAAATTATTTACACTATTTGAATCGTTCATTACACAAAATTTGAAACATTGTGTTACTTTTGTTGAGCAGAGATCCCGCTGAAAAAGAAAAAAAAAACTAACACTAATATACGTTATCCCTATCGGAAAGAACTGATGGGACCTTGTTAAACGGAAACCGCGCTGTAAGAGTACCGCGTTATAGGAGGGCTGTCGCAATTTCAGCTCCGCGTTATATAATTTAGAAACCGCGTTCTGAGAGTATCGCGTTATAGGAAGGTTGACTATATTACTTCATTATTGTAAAAAAAAAAAAAAAATTCGAATCATGCAATCATGTCTTGATATGACTGATGATATGTGTCAGGGATAACGAACCATTGGTACGCGTGCTATTGATGGCACGTGGCACAATTATTTTGGGCACGCCACTACCAAAATGATCAGCCACGATTTACTCTTCCATCAAGGAATTTTCAGTGAGATTTTCCCAGTTCAAAGAATTATCAGAAATGCTCAAGTTTATTATGTACCCTAATGTGACATCATTTGATAAACTGAACTTGCCCCAATTCGACGTTGAAAATTACAGAATTTTAAATACATCTTATTGATTTCTAGTCTAGTTCAATACGGATTCAAAAATTTATTGAAACAAGGAAAATGTTAGAATTGATTGAAAAAGAAAGATTAACAAGCAATATAAGTAAAAATGCCAGCAACGAAATTTTTGAAACATTAAATTAGATTCCAGATACACACACACGCGTTTAACTGTTTGAAGAATCAGACTCGTGCTATTTTAACCATACTTACATCAACCTATGCCTACGAGTCATTATTTTTCGAGATGAATAACATTAAAGATTCGCTTAGAAACCATTTGGCAGATGACTCCGATTCAGCATGCATTCAGCTGAAAGTAACATTTTACCCAATCCCAATATAATCTATTTGTTTTATCTATTCAGCAACAGCAGAAACTACACTAATGTCACTTTATATAATTTGAATTACACGTTTAACTAAAACACTTTACTACTATTAAATACAAAATGTATTTTTCTGTAGTAAATAGAGTTTTGTGTTGTTAGTATTTAGTTTTATTATTTTCCCAATAATCACAAGTCAAAATTATTTGACGGCACGTGTTAACCTCATTTAGCATTTCTTGAGAAAAAATGGCACGTTGATTCATAAAGGTTCGCCACCCCTGATATATGTTCTCTTTTTACTGGAAGTGTTTTTCCCCCACTCTATACTACTAAAGTCAAAAAGTTCCCAGAATGGGGTCCCTATATTCGTTGGAGGGGAAATATTGGTTTCTGGGGTAGGCAGCACTAACAAGGAAAACACACAGCCACCTGGAATATATTTCATGTACTGGCTTTAGCTGCAGATAATTTTTGACAAAGCGAATTTTTCGGGTGCGCGTTGTACGCCGTGTATAATAAAAAGGATGGCTGTAGAAATATTTAAAAAAAGAGATTTGAGAGCATACAAAAATTAGGTGTTTGCATGCATCTAAATTTTGTTTATTTTAAAGCAATAACGTTCTGTATGACCTTTAAAGGTTGTACTTCTGAAGGTATATTATTTTTTCGAAAACTTGAGATAGTATCCAGTGTACATGATTTCAAAACATAAGAGCATTGCACTCGTTCATTTCGGGTTTCTTTATAAATAACTTTCTTCATAAATAACTCTATACGCCAGAATTTTGGGTAAATGAAAAATTTTGTCCAATTAGAAATTGAGTTATGTTGGTTTGCAGTAATACATGCTTATGTGGTTATTTTAAAATTTTCTGGTTTTGAAAATTTTCTCAATTTTACTAAAAGTACTTTTTATGACAATATATTTTACTTTTATTAAGCTCATTTACATTCTTCCCACCTTAGAAGCTTTTGTAATCTTGTTTGAATCTCTATTCAAGTTGCATTTGGCTATATAATAGTTTTTGCTACTTGATCATGATAAAAAGTGACATCCGCTCATCATTGTAAGAACTAATAACTGACATGAATATTTATTATCCCCGAAATTTTTTTCACACTTCATGGATTTCCATCACTTTTAACCTGATTATGCCATATTGACCCCGCTCCAAAAATAGCTAACCTTGCCAACATTTTCATCTGCTGCCCATGTGTGGCAAAATGTTATGCAAAACAGTAAAACACTCATTCATTTAGCCCGTATTATTCGTGTTAATACAAAGGACGGGCTCTCCATTTTTTACACAATTTAACCTTGACCTTGAGAAACCCTTTTTTTCCCCCCTCCCCTTTTTCTTTTATAAATCAATGCGTTCAAGGTTACCCAGTCGGTTGATACTGTGTCTGAGTGCGCGAGACAGGTGATCTTTTCTTTGATTATAGCTTTGCAATATCGGAATTTTCTTAATGATATTCCGTAGGGAATTTAGCGGTATTTGTTTGAAATTCGGAGATATGCTATCATCAAATGTAAATGTTTTGTTTTTGTCGGTTGACTCGGAAAGTATGGAAAGAGAATGGTGTCGGGATATTAGATCAGTAAAAGCATTGCTTGTTTTTTTTTTTAAGGTTTGTTTTTGTAAATGTAAATTAAAGGGTGTATCTTTCCATGTGAATTTTCTCTCGTGAATCAAAATATCCGAAAGCAAACATATAATTTTTTTCGTGGCTGACTTTAAACAGTTTTGAGAACTCGGTAAAATGTGTTTTTTACACTCTCGCTATCTCTGTTTTGTTTGTTTGTTATTTCTATTGAGTTGGAAGATTCTCTTTGATTTAAAAGTAATTTAAAAACTGTACAATAAACATTTTGTGTAGGCAAAAGGAGAATCTTAAATCTGAAAAATCTTCTAAAAACATTTGAGTATTTAAATTAATTTGTAATGATGAAAACGGGAAAAAAAGTTACTGTTTTTCTGTATATTTTGTATTAAAACGAGGGACTGTTGACAAAAATTAAATATAAATATTATTAACCCCGCCTGTGGAAGTTTTTTACTTCGTTAATGATTTCCTAATTTGAATTGTTGCCTAAAAATATATTTGTAAGATGCAATTTAAAAAAAAAATTACTAATTTTTTCTCAGTTAAACTTATATGCCTGTCATTATTCATTATGAAATTGATGATTCATACCTGTGCGTAATACTCTGCCATTTTGAAATTTCTCTCTTACTATTTTAAACTGAATTCTTCGTCAATTGAAGAGAGAAAAATAGGTATACACAAAGTGCAGTTCTGTAAATAGAAAAATAGTAACTATAAAAAATATGTAGTTCATGTTTTTACTTGGAATTGTTTAAACTTACATCGTGTGTAAAAAAAAAAATTTAATGTTTCAAATAAAAAGATGTTTCCTTTCCTTTTAAATGTAAAAATTCATCGATTTACCTGCTTTTCTATTTTCAGTAATTGATGAATAATGTGATTAACTACTTTTTATGAAAAGAATTCTCTCTCTCTCAGTATTCTAAATTTATATTGAGATGACAAAATATTAAGGATACATTAAGCGAAGATATATTCTACTTCGAACTTTGTGTTTAAAAAATCTATATACTTTCAAGATTTTATAAATCACTATATGTTATGATGTTTTGTATCTTAATTCTTTTTGTGAGTCTTGAATCCATTGATAAATTTTGTTTTTACAATCAGATAAGGAATTCAATTTGGGTTCCTGAATAAAATTTGTTACTTTCGTTAAAGATAAGCTTGTAGGGATATATATATATGTGTATAAATCAGAGTTGGGCAGACTTTTCCAGAGTACGGGCTACTTCTAATGTTTCTAAGGTGTTGCAGTACCCCCAGTGTGTAGGCGTGACCATTCTGTATTAAAACTGTATGTATTCTTTTCTTGACACTTGTTTTCGGCATTATATCAGTCCCTTAAAATGTACCAGATTACTGTGTTTACTACAAAAACGCAACCCAAAATTGTCAATTTAATGAGAACGACTGTGCTAGACCCTGGACATATTCAATGCAGCGAGCAGAGAACATATGAGAACCGATGAATCTCCCGCGCCATTGAGGGACATGACATCAACACAAGAACCCAATACGGTGAAAGAGAGGTGTGGGATGTTTCAATAGCCAATCCCGTACTATAGCTGGGAGAGCTATCATCAACATTAATTCTCTCCTCCAGTCGGCGTGTGAGGAAAAATACGGTTGACATCGCATTGATCGCTTCCCCCTACGGCGCAGGGAACGCGTTAAGCGTCATCGTGTGCTTCCAATGAATGTACGTATGTCGTCTACACATTTATCGAATCACTTACTTAGGTAAACACAGTCGCATCGATTAAGTAAAGGTGATCTCCAATCTAGCTTTTCCATAAATGTTTCTTTTAAAATGCGCTTCCTAGTAAAGAAGGTGGTCACTCCCAAATGCCTTGGCGGTCCACCGGTAGATCGCGATCGACTTAATGCCTATCCCGGATATAAATCAACATTTATCAAATACTATTAGAAATTCATCGCTAAATCAGAATAAACCTTTTCCCGTGACATTTATTCCATGAATATTAATTTTAACATTTGGAGGGGGTGGGGAAATGACTCTCAGCTTAGTATAACGTTATGTACAAAAGCATCGGAGAATATTTTTGAAAAAAGTGAACATAACATAAGGATATAATTATAAATTTCCTTGAAACAGATTGTGTTTACATCGTTCATACTAATGCAGGATCTGACAAATTTCCTGTAATCAATCGTTCATATTAAATGTACTCATATAACGAGAACTTAGTCCTAAATACGAATAGGATGAAAAAAAATATGCTAGAAACTCTTGAAATAATTTCATTGTTAATGTTTTATGGTAATCCGCATGTTGAAAACTACATTAATTTCGTACATTGGAACATCCTATACATTTGGAAAAAAAAATTCTCAAGCTTATGTAATCTCGAAGTGTTTCTAGCATTGAATCAAAATTTAAGAAACAAATGAAGATAAGATCTTTAATTTAAAAAATTTTTCCTCAATGAACAACTATTCTGCAGTTTAATTTAAACTAATCTATGATCTGCCATCTCTACATAGTTTTCGGAATTTAAATGGCAAATTTTGCATTTCTCTCATAATTAGATAACATTAATGTTATGCAGCATTGGTCTGTTAAGCATTTATGCGGCTGTTAACAGATATCTATTAATGTCGTCTTGAGAAAGGTTACTGACATTCATCATCCCTCTCCCAACAAATATTAGAATCTCTTGATGATGTTTTCTTTATTTTCAATTACCAAGAGTGTGGGAAAATTTTCTTCCATTGTAGAATCAAACAAAATGTTTAGAATTTGTTTTAATAAACAGTTAAGTCATTATCTCAGCTTCGCTTGTGTGTACATTTCAAAAATTTCAAACCGTTGTTTTGGGAGCTTAAGTCATCAACGGATAACCTGGAGTTAATAAGCGCTTAACATTTAAGGACCTAAACTTTTGCTTTTCAAAAATAATTAATGCAATAGCCTACTCCTTGGGTTCGGTGTCCTCTTCAGTTAAGGATTTTAGATTTAAAAAAAAAGATTTGTGTGCGTGAAATTAAAAGTTGTACTTCAGGTCATTATCTGACTTAATTATTTATAAGACCAAGGAATGGGGAAAGTTCTAATCAATATAAAGTTGACTGTTCCTAAGTGAAAGTTTACGACTGAGAAGTTGTGCAGCGAGGAAGGGAAGAGGAACAAATTAGTTCTTGTAATTGTTTTGAATGTGAAGGGATTTTTTTCAAATTTGCAAATGAATGAATGCATTTAAAAAGGTTACCTCGTTTGATCTAAGAGTATTGCAAAATCAGACTCCCGAACATGTATTGTTTTTCTTTCTCAAAAAGAACATAAAACAATTTCCTCCTGTGCGAGAAAATTTCAGTTTTCCAACTTGCTTCGGATCGAACCTAATCCTCAACTGAAACAGAGAAAAATAGGTGCTGCCATAATTAAGAATTCGGAAATTAATTCGTTATATAATTTTTTTTAATGAAATGTTTTATAATTCTCAACATAAAAGTCGAAACGTAGATGCAAAATATAGTATTTTAAGTCTAATGAAATTTGTGAAACGAGTATAATTTTGCTTCTTAAATTCTGTTCTGTGGTTGGTTTATTTAACTTAAACAAATTTATTTTGCTAATTTTTGTTGACCAACGTGTGTTTAAGTTTTTACAATATATTTATTGAACATTATGCGTCTGCGTTTTGTCTCGTTCGTATAAAAACGTATTGATCTCATTCGGGAGCAGTTTTTCGCTTGATTTTTGTGGTACACGCTGGATGAGGTTAAAAACCACAAGTAATAATTTATCCAAGTGGTTTGTATCGAGTGTATTATATTTAGTTTTCTAATTCAATGAAAAATACTATTAATCGGGAAAATCGCAGTATAAAACATGATTAGTTTAAATATACACTTTTTTGGAGGGGGGAGAGAGGGTGTCTCTTTCTCTTCTACATTAGTTTTGTTTCCATTGTGAGGAAATATAACATTTTATCCCCTTTTTTCATTATCTTGAAGATAATAGTTTTTAAAAAATAAAGAATGATTTTTTTAAACTGACTACAGCTGCTCAGTTGTTTGTCCCCATCTTTTCTTGCCTTAATTTGATATTAATTCATTATAATCGTTTTATGACACTTTTTTTGGGTGGGGGGAGGGGGTATTTCAGCTACTAGGCTCTGTCGTTTATATCAGTGATCCGCAACCCCCGGTCCGTGGATCAAATGGTGCCAGGCCGCCAAAAAAACATTAAACTATTGCCATTTTATTTAAAGTGGTGCATTTCTCTCCGATTTGCGCACTTTTGCACGGAAATCACTTTATATTCCACGTTAAGTCACTTTTATTCATTTTTGGTGTAACTAATTTTATTCTGAAGCCATATTTAAATGTAACTAAATTAAAACTGTTAAATCAAAACAATCTAAAATATGAACAATCAACGTTCAGCGGACCGCGGTAAAATTATCAAACGTTGACCGGTCCGCAGCGATAAAAAGGTTTCGGAGCACTGGTTTATTATAACTATAAAAAAATACTAGTAAAAGTATGTTTTAATGCAACGAAATAATTTACTCAGACGCTCTGGTATTCGTTCATTTCTTTTACTCGCAGTCTGTTAAAAAAGGATAGTCGTTTAAGGACTCAAAAGTGTAAAGTAAAGTAATTATGTTTGGTGGACAAAGAAAATGCATTTTAGCTTCCTTATTCGGTTCCTGAGTATAGGAAATCCTTAACCAACCTAAATAGTTACATGTGATGAATGATTATGCTATTGATAATTTAATAGAATCTTTAATTCATAATTAAGAAAGACATTCTAAAATCAATTGTATAAGTTCCTTCTGTTATTAACCCGAAGTATGCGCAAATGCATTACAATTAACAAGGATTCCAGCCCGTATCGGGGATTGTATCTTCTCTATCATATTATTAAATTTAAAAACGCTTTGTTATAATGTATTAAATATTGTATACACACACACATATAAAAATCTATACTTGCCCGTAACGGAAAAGAAACTGTAAATCAAACTCATTTTTTATATTCTATTATCAAAAGCTAATATATATTAGTATTATTGTGCTGTTTCAGGTAAGATTTCGCACTTTTGATAAATTGATTGAATTTGTATCTATCGGGGTTGGGATCCCTTATCTTTCCCTCCTGTTCGAGTTGTCACTCTAGGTATTCATATAATTATTCCGCAGTCGGAAAACTTTTATTGTTAGCAAACTGCCTCTACTTAATTGCCGGTTTGTACATTCCTAAAGTAAGGTCCCGGAAGCTGATGCACATTGCACAGTAGGAAGTGTTAACTGACCAGTATGTTGACCTTGTCCAACCAAAGTTGCATTTTTCTCTTCATCAAATAGCCGGTTCGCCTAATTTGTTTCCGGACTCTCTCTCTCTCTCTGTCCAGGTCCTTTACCTGTATTGAGTGGTGACAGTTTATTTTTACATTTTATTTCTGCCAGCCCCCCTCCAGTGCCGCATTTCATTGAAGAACAACAAAAAAAGAGAAAATATCTTTTTTTGCTACAATGCCCATTGTTCGATCTCTTCGAATTCATTGATGTAAAAAAATATTCTTTTTATGCCAGTTTCACTCTTGTCTCTGTCGTATTTTTCATTTCCCTTTTTTCCCATTCGCTATGTGGATATATTTGTGCTCCACTCGCTTTGGGTCTGCGTGTGCGTTGAGTACCGTATCGCCGATCGATTGAAAATTTTTATTACTGAGGTTTTGTCCAAATTCTATATATTATATAATTTGAATCGAAGTTGAGAGAAAGTATGAATTTTATTTCCGAGTTTCGCATGCTTAACTCTGAATTTAATTCACTTATTTTCAAATTTATTTCCTTTGGCTTTCATACTAAGTTTCTAAAAATTTAGGGATTTTGTATGATGTCTGAAATATGCACTTTTATATTAATTCTACTGCTGGGATTCTCTATATTGTATAAATATTCTATAAATAATAGCTTTTTCATACAATTGTAGATTTCAACAGTTTCGCTTAATAACTGTTATGTAGAATAATGGTATTTCTTGCATATTAAATTAAACTCTGACTCCAAGTTATGTGATTCATCGCCAATATTCTAGATTTGATGTGATATTTGTTATCTAAATTAGTAACATTATATTTCGTCATTTCTTTATCTTTCGAAAGTTCTATATAAAGCATTTTACTTCATTCTTCCAAAGATGATGCAAAAGGTTTGGATCTTGTGAGATAATCTTTGAATTACCTTTTATTCAAAAATTTTCCAAATCTCGACCTTATTTTCCTATTCCTTGTTTTAATATCAACGATTACAAATCGTTTAACTTATAGTTTTGCTTTCATAGTCCATCAATTTGAAATCATTAGATTTCATGGGAAGAAAGTGAAACTTTAAATATCACATTGAAAAAATCCCCCACTCCCCACCCTTCAAAATACGTATTTTATTAGAAATCTGACCTAATGTTGGTATAAGTACGTGCACATATATTGTTGGAAAAGAGATTATTAAGAAGAGATTAAGATTATTAAACATTCAATTCGCACGTGTTTTTTAAATATTTTCCATGTAATTATATTAAGTATAGACGGCAAAATGTGGTGTACAAAATAGACGGGGTAAAATGTGTGTGTGTGTGTGTGTGTGTGAATTGGAATAGAAATTAGTTGAATATTAGAATTAGTTGCAAAATCGATAATAAAATCGGAAGATTATATTAATTTGGGAACATTTCCGTATTTGGAAATGTTCCGAGTTTGGATGATATGCTTTAAAATTTAACAATGAATGTCTAAAATAACGGATAATTTTTATCTGTAACAGAGGGTAAATTATTCAAAAATGAAATATATATATAAGTAAAAAAGTGCACTGTACAGAAAAGGGGCGTGTTTATTTCCTAAATGAACGTTGTGATAGGAATGAGATTTAAATTCATTTCTTTTAATTTTAAGGGGTTACATTACAATTTTAAAAGTAAATTCCAAGAAATTCAGGTGAAATTTCGTACCCTTATGCTTCGGCAACATTATATTTTTGAAAGTAAAAAGCCAAAATATTATGTGGAAGCTAGCGCGAACGAAAATCAGATGACAGCAGTAGATCCGACTTAAATATTTGTTATTCTTTTGTATTTGAATATATTTGTCTTTGAATATGTTTCTGTGAATTATTCTCGTTTAAAAAGTTATTTAACTATAATTGTTTTTTGTTATTCTTAATTTCCTTAATTTTTTTTCAGGTAAGTCCTAAAATCTCACTGGTCTAATCCTGTGTTCCTCAAGGTAAGTAGTTATATTAAACATTTGCAGGCATTCGTGAACGTCACTAATATTGATTCCATATTATTTATACATATTATCTTCCAACTGTATAACTGCGGAAAGAATTATGAAATTTTGTATTACAATGGTGATTTGAATTCTATGGCCACTGTAGACCCGTTGTGTATCGAAGGTCTGATACATATCGAATCTGTCGAGTCTAGAAGTCTTCACGTTGGCGTAGTGTAGAAGTTGGCTAATTGGGTACCAGCTTAGGTGACGTCCTCGTTGCTTGACCGAGGTACAAAATTACGGCATCCGTCGCCGATAGCTCTGGCGCAGCTTCAAGCTGCGACCTTAAAAAAACTGACCTTTGCGGGAGTTTTTTTAAGACCTTAAAAAAGAATAGTCTCCGATACATTTTAAAACTTAGTATTAATTTTAATTTTTTATTTCAGGCTGTTTATAAATTAGGATAATACATTAGTTGAAAGATTTTAAAAATGCTTCGTTTCTCTGATTGTGTGATTTTTTTTAATATATCAAAAACTTTTAGTATTTTTTTCCCTAAAAACAGAATTTCTAAAAGGAATTTGAATGTTCTACAATTTTTGCGCAAAAACCAGTTTCATTGGAGGAAATTGCTTTTTATTTAAGGTATCCGACTAGCCTAAAATCATGATTTTTTTCAAAAATTGACAAATTTCTTTTATAATTTTATTCTATACACCATCTTATTAGCTTGATAAAAATATCAAGCTTTTTAATGTCCATTCACTAAAACAAAAACTACAAGTGTTTTAATAAAAGAAGATGTCATAACTTTACATTAGATGTCAAAATTTATAATGCGTTTTACTCGAAATGTGCTTTTTTTTTCGAAAAACTCAAACGGGGACAGCGATTGCTCAAAAAGTTTTGAATATAATTTGCTGAAATTTTTTGTGAATGTTTCGTATAACAGTAGAAGTGTTTTGATCTTCAGATTTATCAATAACTGTTTTACTTCAAAATTTACAGTCCTTTATGTGAATATAATCACTATTTTTTTAAGCAATTTCATATAGTCACTAAGATAGAGTGCTCTACTTTTTGTAAGAATTAAACTATTATCCTGAAGGTCATTTCAAACATGAATAACGAAGTAACACTTTAAAACTGAAAAATTGAAAATTTGTTAAAAAAAATTTTTTATATAGCGGGCCTCGTTTATGTAATTTTGTACATTTTCACCACTTTTTTACCATTTTAATAATAAATTTCTTCTCTAATTTCAATTTTACGATTTTTTCCTTAAAATATACCATACTAGCCGTTACCCATCCGCTTCACTGGGTATTTAACGATGTTGTATAAATGTATACTGTTTACATATATATGAATTATTGATATATAGCATTAAGAATTCGATTGCATTGAAAAATAAATTTATAGCTGTAACTGTCGCCTCTTGATATAAAAAAGACATAAATTAAAATATCTAATTTCTATTTCTATCTAAAATAGAAGTAGAAAGATTTTTTGCGCTCAATTAACCTAATAATCAAGTGGATTTCCACCAAAGCAACTTTCAGTGGATCTCTACTCCATAAAATAAACATGCGTGCGAAATTTCAAGTCTAAATCTAACTGAGCAAAAACAGAATTTTTATCATCAATAACTCGTTGAGAGCATTCTTGGCAGATTCCAATTCAACAAAAGAAGCTTTCAAACCAAATTTTATTATTTTAGTCTTAGCAGTTCGAAAACGGGAATTTTGTCCATCAATACGCCCCAATAACTCTCCCCGCTTCCCCATGGAGTTGATTTCTGTAAAATCCATTCGTAGAGGAACTCCATTTAACTAAAGAAACGCGCTCTACAAATTTCAAGTAAATGGGTTAAATTCAAAAACAGGAATTTTTCTATAACACGCCTTTATCGCTCGCAACCCCACTCCTTTGGGGTCCGTTTTCGCAAAACTCTTTGTAGAAGGAACTCTATTCCATAAATGGAACATACCTTCTAAGTTTCAAGCAGGTGGTTCTATTAGTTGAAAAGCGGAAATATTTATCTATTACGCCCCTTAATCCCCCTCAGCGACCCTTGGGGATGTATTTTTCCCAAAACAATTTTATAGCGGATCTCTACGCCTTGAAAGGAATCCGCTTTCCAAATTTTAAGACTGTGCGTCTAATAGTTTAAAAATGGGGAAAAATTATCTATAACGCCCCTTAAGCCCCCGCAACGCCACTTAGGAAGCGATTTTCACAAAATCCATCTTATTGCGGATCTCTACTCAATGAATGGAATCTGCTTACTCAATTTCAAGATTTTACGTCTAATAGTTTAAAAAAGGATTTAATTGCCTACAACGCCCCTTAATTCTCCACAACGCCACTTGGGAGTCGATTTTGACAAAACCCATTTTGTAGCGGATCTGTACTCTATGAAAGGAATCCGCTTACCAAATTTCAAGACTGTACGTCAAATAGTTTAAAAATGGAAATAATTATGCATAACGCCCCTTAAGCGCCTTCAACGCCCCTTGGAGGTCGATTTTCGTAAAAATCACTATGTAGGGAATCTCTACTTTATGAAAGGAATCTGCATATTAAGTTTTTTTTTCAAGACTGTACATCTAATAGTTTAATAATGGAACTAATTATCTATAACGCCCCTTAGGTTCGATGTTTGTAAAATCCGTTCTTAGCTGATATCTACTCCATGAAGGGAACCTACCTACCAAATTTCAAATCGGTAGTTTTAATAGTTCCGGAGATATCGTGATTAGTGAGTGAGTGAGTCAGTCAGTCGCTTTTCTCCTTTATATATATATATAGATAAATCTAAAAATCACAAAAAAATGAAATGTCATTTAATATTAAGTGCGTAAAAAAATATAAATTATTGATTTTATTGTAAGATGATTCATTTTTTATGCTTAGAAAAGTGTGGTTGTCCATTTGTTCCTTTGAATAAAAACTAATTTTTTTAACTAAAAAGAATTAAATACAGTAAAAAAGAGAAATTGTACTGTTTTATACCTACTACCGTGTGTGCAATTTTTAATGGAGGATAAAATTTCAAGGTTTCAAATATCATTGATAACTTTAAATGTTACTTAAAAAGATAGTTGGGTGGTCTCTCTCTCTCCTTCTGCGGTAAAAGAATAGCATTGTTGTGACTTATGTAATTCGCAATAAATTAAGATCCTGTGTTTTTCCTGACTATTGATTTTTTAAAAAGACGATTTAAATTTCATTCTAAACTAGCTGTATAAATGCGTAATTCACTTTTTCCATTCTGGACATTTTCAAGCATTCAATGAGTTATCCTTGCGGGTGTGAATTGGTTATTGAACTTGAACTTGTTACGTGTTCTATTTAAAATAAATAGTTCATGCTGGCGAAACACTCTATTTGATCATTTGAATTTGGGAACAGTTTAATAATGATGTAAACAACTTTCTGTTTATTCATCTAAACTAACTATACCATTTCATAGCTAATTTTATTTCTTAACCTACGCTAGATAAGCTTGTTTGCGAAAACTTATCTGTAAATATTATACATTAATGGCGGTTTTGGTAGCTACAAGCGAAATAAAGTTCAGAATTTAAATAATCGTATCTTGCATAAGAAGGGATTTGTTGAATGAATCAAAATATATAATTGCAAACAAAATTTTTATTTCAACAGAAGGATGCTTCATTAATATTTGTATTAATGCTTTGCTTGTTCTTGTATTGCATATGTTATATTTATACGCATTTGAGATAAAATTTTCATGAATCTTAATTTTTAACGAGTTCATAACTTTTTATGACCTCCCTAGCTAACTTTTTCTCGTGAACCTCGCAATGGGCTAAATTCACATGACGTCATAGTCACATAACTTCTGTCACGTGTTTCCAGCCAATCAGTTTATAAATTCATGTGACGTCAAAGTTATATGATAAATGTAATCATGCGTTTCCAGCCAATTAGTTCATGTGCTTTTGCTTTTTGCAGAAACTTTCTTTTAAAAAGCATATATCTGTCAATGATAATAATGCACAGGAAAACTAAATGCGCTTAATTTAAAAGTATGCGTATAATGTAAGTTTTTTTTTAGACTTTAAAAAGTATTTGAAGAATTTTAACGCACGCGCGTGAACATCTTTAACCAATCATCAAATTTTAAATGTTGTCTAAACTTTACAAGTAGAACAACTAGAGTACTAGTTTTTAAACGATGGAGAACACGTGATTGCCTTTATTATGTGACCATCATGAAGTTAGTCCATTCACGGTGAATATTTGGCTGCGCAATCTATATAATGGAATGTAGTAATCGTTTTAATTTAAAAAAATGTTTTGATTTTTTAAATTTTTTTAATGAATTATCAATGGTTGCAACTGATTGATCCTGGTCTTACAGCAAAAATTAATGTCTGAATTTTATAAATATTGGTTGCCAGAATTTTTTTTTTTAAATTAATCATCTCCGTGTTTGGAAGTATTTACTGGTGCATGCAGCTCTCGTGAAAAGAAATTTATCTTGTACGGAATATTTCATGTTCACTTGGAGTCATTTTAGTAGTAATCGCTAAAGAGAGCAATTTCTCTTTGAAAGATGGCAACAGAAAAGTGTCAGAATGAAGCATTTATTCTATCACTTTGAGGTTTTCTCATAGTGTTCTTTTCATTATAAATTTGCTTTACTTTTCTACATTTTTCGTGGCTATGTAAATTAAAATGTTTATTTGGCTGGAATGGCTGGAAATTAATCTTGGATAGCTTAATGCTCATAATGTATTGGATTAAATATAAATCATCTACTGGATCCTGGGGATTGTTGTTTAAATATTTGTTATGACCTTTTGATGAAAGACAGTGTAAAAAGTTTATTTTCTTGTAATACATATTCACAAGAATTTGCTTAAAACTAAATCCTCCTCGTAATATTTTTTATACTCCTTTGGAAGCTTGAATAACTGGGGTCAAATATGCTTATTATGCTAATTGTTCAAGTTCTTAAATAAAATATTAAATTACAGTCAAACCTCTATATAACGAACCTTTGTGTTGCGAATTTTTCTGTATAGCGAACTTTTTCCTGGAACTTTGAACATTTCACGATTTTCTTCGTAAAATAACCTCTCTAAAGCGAAGTGCATTTTCTATATAACGAATTTTTTCTTTTGTTATTCAATTTTTGTTCTCCCTTTTTCTTTTAAAGTATTTCTGAAAAAATTTCAAGTTATTCTCTCTTTAACACATTTTATGGTGGTCACATAAATCTTGAACTGTTTTTATCATATCCTAACTCGCCGAGAGCAATAGAGTTCTGGAAAGTTTCATCCAAGAAGTGCAACGTTAACCCCCATTTCCCAGTTCACTAGAAACATCTTCGCTATCCTCTTTCACCCCCAGTGTAGTTGCCCCATGTCCCCGTGCTTTAATTATAAAATGTATGTTTAATATTACTTGCATGCTTTAAATTATACAATGTCCTTCAAATTCATTAATTTTTTTGTAAAATAATTTACTTAATATTGAAAATACAGTGCATTCTCCAACATTCTTTTTTCTTGTTTTCCTTGCAGTTTATCTTTTTTTGATGGATAAGATATATAAAATAGACATATATTAATTTAAAAAAAGGTGTGAATAATTACTTTATAATATATAATATATATTTTAATATACAGTGTTTATAAATTTAAAATTTGTTTTATGCGGTTTATAAAGTATGCTAAAATATGAACCTCTATATAACGAACTTTCTTCCTGGATTTAGCGCCTTCGTTATATAGAAGTCCACCTGTTTTTTGTTTTTTTTTAGAGATAATTTTATAAATTTTCTCTAAGTTAATTATTTCTCTCCTTTCCAAAAAAACCGATATTATCTAAAAAAAACTCGTGTAATTAAACTATAGTTTGGATGTAGAAAATTAAACACTTTTTTTTAAAGTTACCTTGATCGCTGTGTTTTAACTCTATTGTTTGGTATAATTTATTGTATATTTTTTAACGCCTGTACCTGATTGCTGAAAAATCTAATCTTGCCTAGATAGAACAAATGACATTTTGGGAGGGTGGTGCTTCTCACAGTAATTTTGACGCTGTTGCTCGCCTACGATTTATGTGTTTTTTAACAATTTTTTAACCCATCTTCACATTACGCCGTTTCACTCTTATAGGTGTGGGTAGATGGAAACTCGACCTTTTTTAGGCTGTGCCCGGTAACTCTTTTAAGTAAGGTTATTTTCTTTTCTTTGTGTTTTCTTCCAGAAAAAAAAAAAGGAAAGATATGCTGTATGCTTAAGACTTTACCACCCATTTTTGGAATTCCCCCCTTCCTCCCCACTAACACCTTGCAATATTTTAAACACGTGTCAAAAGGCGTGTGGTGATTTTGGTACCATATTACTGTGTATAAAGAATTTTTTTTTCAAGGATTATACCTGAGAAATGAAAAATATTTTATGATTATATATACACGATATGTTTGATAGAAATTTAAAACAGATTTGTATTTGATTGCTTCTGCGAATAATGGTTTTCTCAAATTTATTTTAAATGTCTTATTAGTGTTTAAAATTAAGAGTTATATGTTGTATCAAATGGTGCAACCTTTTTCAGACGGTAATATGGCTTTTTATCCCTTCACATCTACACATTTCTTGTATATTTAAAACGGGGATAGTTAATAAGTCCCATTTGTAATTTTAAAAGGCTTAAAAATTTTATTGCAAATATAATTCTCGAATGAAATTTTCCTTGAATGTACCATAAAATTTTCTATTCCCTATCAGTTGTTTCACAAAAATTAAAATATAAGTGGCCGTAAAAAACTTTTCGCGAAAATAAATGCTGGAAGACTATATTTTCATTACTCCAACAAAATTCGCAGGTTTTAAATAATAAAAAGTGCTCTCTAAATGTTTTTGTATTCGAAGTTAAAATATTATCCTTACGAGAAAATTTAAGCCTCCAATCTTCTAAAGATGATACATACGTCTTTGAGTGGTTATTCTTAAATCGATGAACCCTCGTTTTTGTCATTTTTTAAATGATTTCCCTATATATTTAATATTTTTTAATAATTGCAACCCATGTAAAATGCATTTTTAAAGGTAACTCGCATAAGATTTTAATGTTTAAAAACACGTAATTTAACAATCGTGTTATTCATATTTCTTTCCATGAGTGATGATTGCCAGATTCCATTTTTTTTCAATTGCTTTTTTTTTTTTTTTTTTTCTCCTTGATATGTGAATAAAAAAAAATATGAGCTCTCTCGAGGTGTGTTTTTTGGTTCATTCTGTACGCTTGAATGCGATTCTAAGCCAAGTGTGGCAAACCCTATACCTTTGCAATTTTTAAGTGAAAGAAAAGTGGCGCGCTTCTCCTTTTTGTGGCGAGCTCGGATTGGCTGCGCGCGCACTCCCGTGTTAGTTTTGCTAGGAAGAAGTTGTTTTCAAATCATAGTTGTGGTGGGCTCTCGCCGGTGATGATGTTGACTTGGGAAGCTCACGCTACTCACATTTGACGTTGACTACGGCGAAGTGCGGTGTATTTTATTTTTGTGGCGGGTTTCGGTTGTGGTGTTTGGTGTACCGAGATGTGTACTGGGTTACAAAGTCTCACTTATATCTCTATTGTGTTGTCTGACTTTATCGTGTAAACAAACCGACCGGTACTTGGATTAAGGAATCAGAATGACATAGGAATTTTTCTGTTGGATATGGGGCCCCATCCCGAAACGCCTGTCGACGTCCAGAAGTACATAGGTTCATGTCTTATCACTCAACAAACCAGATCCAAACGCAAATCTTGCCCAAGAAGTCAACATCATTCGAAAGATGGAGGTATGTGTGGGGGATATATGCCGCCATGTAATAGATGTTGCAATACAACAGTTCAAAATTCTGGGTACAATATAAGCAATTATGCTTGGACGGGTGTACCTCTTATTAGTGTTGCCCGACAAAACAAAAACCATCATCATCACCATCATCAGGGTCATCTGACAAAAAACAGAGTGTCTCCTAGAAATAATTTGAAACAGGATTACTCTGGTTCTCTTACTATAGAATCTTCGGGCAACTTAGAAGATATCCTCCCCATATCTCGCTTAGCTATCCATGCCCAGGGTGCACCTCTTATTCTCTCACCAAAAGACATTGAAAAGCACAATAAGGAATCGGAAGTGTATTACAATTCTACTTCTTTCAAGGGTCGAGGTTTTTATGTCGAAGAAAATCCTAATCACAATCGTTTATTAATGTTGATGCCGAACGATGCTCAATCTTATTCACATCGAGACGAAAGGACTGGTTGCTTTGTAGAAGACGATTTTTCCATCGGAACCGATCCGGACTCATCGGTGAACCCTTCACGTGCTGTTTCATCTTCCCCCTCACAAAGTGATTGCATCAGTACTACATCGGAAGATTCCGGTACATCTGAGAACGGTCTCCCCAGGATTATCAAGCCCAGGAAAAGACGCAAGAAAGAACGACGCGCTAGCGAAAGCGACGGTGCCAGTTCTTGCAGTAGCAGCACCATGGAGGAACTATCCGGTACAATAGTGACCCTCAAGCCTTACCAACCTCTTTGTTATCGCTACGATAGCAATGGGTTCAAGATTTATCCATCTCCTCCAACATCTCCCAAAGCCGAGTCCAGTATTGTCCAGTTAAGTGATTCTGTTGAAAGAGTGGTACGAAAAGGAGTGTACCCTTACCCACCATCATCCCGCTGTCAGTGTCCATACTGCGTACCGCCTCCGTCCACTTTCCTGACTCCTCCCGACTCACCTGTGGATGTTTCTGAGAATGGTCTGTCTATGGCTATGATGCGGCGAAATAGGGGTTGCAGGTCTCCGGACACTACGTGGATGACTCGCAGGGAAATGGATATGAAAATGCTAACTATGGACACTTATGATGACGATATTGTTTTGGACGAGTCGGCCATTAAGAGTCAAAATACCCTTGTCCGTAAGTCTTGTTTTCGTTTCTTTTTTTCCCCCATCTCTATGTTTACTTCTCTTTCGCTATTTATTATCTTTAGCTTCTTAGGTTACTATATGATATGTATAATCTTTTATTTTATTCTTATTCATCCACTGCTTATTTTGAACACATCATTTTTCTCGTTTAAAAAGAATTATTTTTTTTTTAAATTAAGGGACTTAACTGGTATAGTATTCATACTCACATGTAACTTAACATCTCAAAGATTTTCATCAAAATTATTTTGGATCGAAATTTTTTTTTTAACTTCGAATGTTGATTTTTATCATGGAAATTCTATCTAAAAATTAAGTTTTAAAAATGTTTTGTTAAAATTAAAAATTTAGCCCAGCGCATAGGTAGATATCATTTTGTATCAATGAAGAAATTCATTACTAAGAAATCTATTACAAATATTTGTCAATTACAGTGTGGAAAGATTCCTTAAACCAGAATATTTAAATTGAGAACTGTCGTAACTGGATCAAAAATTAGCATCTAAAAATAGTAATACATTTTGATGAAAAAGTTCCGAGAGAGTAACGCTTCAGTGCCTCTTAAAACATATTTCATGCTACACAAATCTAATGTTCTGTTGAGTCCTGTTGAAAGCATAGCCATGCGTGTATTCTATCAAATGAACTAGAAAATTCCACCATTTTAATAAGTTTTTTCTCTCCGACTCCCAAATCGAAACCCGGAAGTATTACTGTTCACCATCTCTTATTCGAAATATCATCGTGTATTCGTAATTAGATAATCGGTTTGAATTTCCATCCTTTTCCTGAAGAACGGAAACTAGTTTCATCAAGTGATGGATAACGGATCATGTCTACATTGTTTCCATATTTGTAATTCTTTCGCATGAGTGATAGTATGCTTAGATGCGCATTTTGAACAGTAAACAAATGCATTCGTTTCTTTTGTTGAAAACCAGCTTCAGTGGTCCTTAAAATTCCAGGTTTTTTGAATGAAAAAGAAGTTTATACGGTCACTGAAAAAAACTCGCTGAAGTAATGTGGATCCTTTATCGTAAACACGTGTTCTTTCAATAATATCGCCTACTGTTTAATTGTTCGAGTGAACTTTTTTCATATATATATTTGTTAATACTGCAGTCTTAAAATTTAATACGTTACAGTAATACATGTAAATTATGTATCTAATTGTAGAATCTTGTGTGTTGTTATCTCTAAAAATATTCTCAAAGTCCACGAATAATTTGTCTGTAAATTGACATGTAAATTATTTAAAGCTTTAACTCAGAGCAATACATTTCATAATAATTGGAATAAAGAGTTAAAATAAAAATAAAAGTTCATGCCAAATTTGGCGGATTTTTGCTTTGATAAACAAAGCATTTTGGTCAGCATCTGACATTATGTATTTTCTGGAATGATTAGGATAGGTTCGTTACCTATTCTAAAAGTTACCAAAATAGGTATCAACATTTTGTTATTTTCAATCGAATAAAATACGCAGTAATGATTTGTCCCTTCAAAATTGTGCAAATGGTGCCTGCTCTCAATTACAATAAAAAAGGGCTCAAAACATATTTGGTTTAATTAAATTCAAATACATATAAATTCCCTGAAGCATTTTACGTGTTGTGCATGTGTTTGGAATGCAGTTATTTGAAACTCGTTAATTTTTATTAAATGTAATTTATCCTCATTTTTCCGCTTTAATTCTGTATGGTGCATCAATGGCAGTTTAAAAGCTTATTCTGATTATTATTGGTGCAATAAATTACATTTAGAGAACTACTAAACTAAACTCAGTGACGCAACAGCCCATGAGAACCAAGGCCTATTGTGCCCATCTCAGTAAACGTGACCATTGGGCGCTGAGGTGCATAAGTAGATGTCCCAATCAGGTAGTCAGTCTGAAGCGAAACCCCCCAGTGTTTGGTCATCAAGCAAGTTTGGTACTCATTTATCGACCCACTGCAGAGATAAAAATTTAGAGAATAATATTCATTGAATTAAAAATCAATTTAAGTCACAAGGTAGCTATTTGATCATCGTTGCCTGCAATTTCAAAGTGTGCAAAATTTTCGAAGTAACCAAATTCACACACACACACAATTTTTTAAAGAATAATGTTGTATAAATATTTTATAGGATTAATATAAAATAATGGGAACATATATAAAGATATAGTTTTAGAGAAAAAATGTGTAGCTTTAAAACTATACAAGATATGCAATTTAAAGATGATTTTAAATGTATTGAAGAATTTTTTTTTTATTTTAATAGCGAAAGATTTAGCAGAAATTGAAAATTAATGTAAAAAAATATTATAAATGTCTTTTGGAAAGCGTTTTCGATCGAATGCAGCGTCTTTCAGGTCGATAGTGACATTTGGCTTCCCTCCAGCATTTTGTATTGTTATTATTACTCTTAATACTGCACTTGAAGTTCATGGAAATGGTTTCATTCCAAGAACTCGAGATCTGGCATGAAATGTTTTTTTATGACGTCTTTTCAAATGGTTGGAATAGGAGCAGCAGTAGTTATTGAAATTACTACTCGCTCGAAACTGTATTTGCAGAATTCATTTTGCTTGGGGTTTTGCCATAAAGCCACTACTTTCAGCTACTTTTTCCTTCCAATTTTCACAACTGATCAATTTTAAATTCATTTTTAAAAAACTCCATACTTGTGATCAGTTTTTAATTTTTTTTCTTTTGATATAATTCGTATTTTCAAAAAAAGTTTATTATTACATATTCATAACATGAAATTGAATGATATACAATCAAAAACTTAAGTAATCAAATTCATGTAAAAGATAAAGTATTGTATTGGCATCCAATTAATATAATTGAGATTTAGAACGTAATATTTATGTGTAAGTATGTGTGAGAAATAAATTTAAGTAAAATTTTCATGGTTTAGAAAAGCACGATCTTGATTATTTGTTTTTGTAAAGATAAAGGTAAAAATCAGTTGACGAGTGAGATTTAAAAGTCAAATTTAAAATAAAAATTGCGTAATAAAAGCTTATTTTTGGTTTCAGTCTTTATAATTTATTTGCAATATTATAATAATCACGAACAACTTTTCAAAACATGGCATTAATATTAATTCTCAAAGCTTAGTTTTTATTATTATACATTCTTTCCCTGACAGTCATCGTCCGCTCCGATGTACATGTATCAGGGGCGTAGCTGCCGCCGTATTAATGATACGGGACCCCCAAGCTGCAGGGGCCCCAATATGTGTCTCATTCTGGCACTTTCAAATAAGTGTCTTTCATTTCTTTTTCAAAAAAAAAGACCCCCAAGGAATTTTGATACAAGGCCCACTCAGAACTAGCTTCGCGAGTGACATGTATTACGCTTTTCTGGTGCTTTTTTTTTTTTTTTTAATTTTAAACTACTTTTCTAATTTATAAAATGATCGATCAAGTTTCTTCTAGCGTTTCAATTAACACTGTAATATTTGTACACATATGTGTTGTTTCATAACTAAATGTGACTTTAAAATTCAAATCAATCAGTTTCATAACTAAATGTGACTTTAAAATTCAAATCAATCAAATATCGTTTCATAACACAACTATTCTTCTTGGTGGTCTAATTATGATTATGTGTATAAATAGAAGAAGTATGGCTTTATTTTTCTGTCATTTTTGAAGAAAGAGTGACAGATGCTGTGCAATAATTTATTGAAAAGGATTCTTTGCATCACCGTCATTGTGAACCAGTAGTCATTGCGACCTAAGCGACCGATTGTTGTATTTGACGCTTAGTCATAAAATTAGGCTTGTGTGGTGTAAGACAATAAAATTTTCCAATAATTGCATCCTGCGCAATGCTTCATCAAACTAAACAAAATAAGAAAAGGCATAAATAATCGGTTTTGTTTTCTTTCCTTTTCCACACTTCCGTTCTTATTATTACTTTAAAATGATCACTAGTTAAGTAATTCAATTATTTGTTGATATATATAGATCGTAGAGCTACGTTATGAAATCGAATTCCTTGTTTTATACATAACACAATTAAGTTACTGAAGTATACATGATGTGTAACACTTTTAAGTATTAAGTATTAAGTATTTTTTTACTAAGAAAATGCAAATAACTTCTTAAGCGCCACACAGGCATTTTTGGTTGACGCGAAAATGTATTACACAATTTTTATACAGTTTTACAAAAAATTATTTAAATAATGAATTTCATATCTGTTTAATAATGTCACTACTAATACGGCATAGCGCTAAATGAACTGAAAAATTCTTTATAAAGCTTCTCGCCGTGTTGCTTATACGTATTTACGTACTTATTTTGTCATTTGGAGAAATTTAAAATCGTTGATTCTTATTTATTGATAAATAAGAATTGATGCTATTATGATTTATTTGTCCGTTATGGCTGTATTAATTTATCTTAAACTGATGTTTTATTTTTATATAAAGAATGAGTATCTATGAAGTTTATCGTATTTTCTTTCCCAGAGAAACTGCGTATAACTTTTCGTCATAAATCGTATTTAATTCCCTGGAAATTTATTGTGACAACAGCAAATTATAAAAAATTAATACGATACTAAATTTATTAATCAGTTTTTGATCCAGCTAACATCCTTGACATGTTTGTAATCCTGGTTTTATTTTATTTTTCTCTTCCTGATTTATTACGCACTTGTTTCTTTATTGCAGCATAGCTATCCAATGAATCTAGATATATTGTATGTTGACATTCTTTTTCGTCCATTTTATAATCCGAGTTTTCATTTCCCGGAAATAAAAGGGTATAGAATTCCAAAAACATTTGTTTCAAATATAATACGATAAATAATAGTACACTTTAGGAAGAATTTACTTTAAATTGTAATAAAAAAATGTATAAAGTTTTTTTTTTAAATCTCCCAACGGTTTCGAAGAGAGTTAGTTGTTCGCTTCTTACAAGTGTAGTAAGTAGAATGAGAGAGCGCACTGATATCCGAGGCTTTTTGCTGCTTAGTTCGTGTAACTGCAGTGAAACGTCATTTACAGCGGTAGATATATTGGTGCTGTGCCAACACAATAAATTTGTTTTAGATGTCACCAAAGCTTTACTTATAACGATTTATCATTGCATAACTCTAGCTTCTATTGTTAAATAATTACGTGAGATGAAAAAAACTTAAGGTGGGCTTGATAACTTTATTATAAACAAATATTTCACGATTTCTGTTGTGTATATTCATATTGCTGAAAGCTTTTATAGGGGAAATAGAAGCTGAGAGAGAGAGACGTTTTATTTTTGAAATCTTAATTTAAACTTACTAAATATTTTTTTAAAAAAGTCAAGTCGATGAATTCTTTATTTAAATCTTTTTTGTCTTCTTAAAGTATCCGACTAAGTTCGGATCCGTGATTTTAAAAAAGCGCATAAATGGATAATTTTCATGATATTTAGTGTCACTCAGATTAGAATACATGCATAAATTGTTTTAAGGACATTTTGACAAAAATATTTAAGTATAATATTTTGGCAAAAAATTAACTTAGAATAATCTTTTTTCCAAATGTTCTCCTTTTGTGAAAAATGGTTCTATTATAATAATATTTTGCCTGTATATAGCTCAGACCTCACTACAGAGGCTCAACTAGAATTTTTGAAAAATTCACATTATTTTCAGAGTTGCCACCAATTGAAATAATTATTGGCGTTTTTTTCTTAAAATTGCTCCCCTCTGTTGTAATATATGAATAAACCCACTTCGAAGTTATGTATTTCAAAAATTCTAGTTGAGCCTCTGTAGAGAGGTCTGATCTATATGCAGGCAAAATATTATTATAATAGAAGCATTTTTCACAAAAGGAGAACATTTGGAAAAAAAAGATTATTCTAATATTGTATTGCCATAATATTGTATTTAAATAAATTTTTTTGTCAAAATGTCCTTAAAACAATTTTATGCTTACGTACATTTTAATCTAAGTGACATTAAATATCATGAAAATTATCCATTTATGCGCTTTTGCAAAATCACGGTTCCGAACGTAGTCGAATACTTTAAACATAATATTGAAAATATTAATATTTTTAGTAGTGTTTATTTTTTTCACATTTTTTGAAACATGAAAAACAAATGATTATGATGTAAATAAAGTATGACTAAAATAGATTAATTTACAATTTTCTTTTGGTTTTTGCTAGATTTGTCAATATTTTTCATCTTCTGGGATTTGTTTTCAACAAATTAAATGACAAATTTCAATTTTTTATTCCTTTTTGATTTATTGCCTCTTATTGAAATTACTTTCTGAATTTTATTTATTTCAATTTTGACATGTTATATTCCTCTTTTAAATCATGTGATCGTACATGCAGGTGACAGTATAGAAATTTTCCTGTTTTTTTTTTTACTTATTTTACCAAAAAATTACCCTTGATTTTTTTTTATTACATAATATGAAAGAATACATGAATATGTATTGAGTTTCGGAATATCTATTCTGTCTTTTTCGTATTTTATAAGGATATAAAGTGCGAAAAACTTAGGTGTAGTCATGATTCATTTTATTTCTATTTTCCTCTTCTTTTTTTCCTCTTAAAGAGGAAAATGATAATGTAATTCAAGATGTATTGTTTATTTTCTTGTTTCTGCAATCAATATTCTTACTTTAAAAAAATCAAGGTAGTGAAATTTTTCTTTTGTTCTTTTTTGAAACCTCTGTCGTATAAGCTCTTTCTAAATTATTGCTATCAGTTTCGTTCACTATGGGAAAAATGTGAGTTATTTTTAATATTAGCCTAAATTTTACACTTGGCAAAATGAGAGAGCAAGCCCTAATAATAAATAAGGAAGAGGGAATTCCATTGTAATGCATATAAAATTTTAAAAATAAATGTGTAGAAACTGAAATAGGAACTATTTCTCAGAATAAGAAAGAACTGTTGAACTAAAATAAATTTCGTAAAATCATACTTTTGTGTGTTTTTTATTTGAAAGAGTAATATTGTTGCGTATATTTTAAGAATAAATCATAAACAATCCAATACGATGTATCATATATTTAACAGTATTGTGATCTTAACCTTTATGATTATGACAGAATTGGAAACTATTTTTTTTAATTAAATCTTACTTATCATTGAATAATTATGTTTCTTTGAATTCTTACACAAATCTGGACTAGTATCTCTAATATATTATAAATCTATATTCTCTATTATTTCAAATTAATAAGAAAAGGTTTCTTTCCCGATACTGTTTATTGATATCTGTATTCGATGGTGAGTTTGGGAGGGTAATATGCCTTTGTTATCATAATTGTGTAGGTTAAAAATTCATCCTTTTATATCGCTTTAGTTTCAATTGTATGGAAAAATGAAGATACCTCCTTGTATGCAATCATTTTCTGTCTCTCATTTGCTTTATTATTTTTATTTCAAAGAGCTACTCTGAATAAATAATTCCTGTCAGAAAAACAGCAATCATATAGTTGGTTGGGTATATTCTTTTATCCATTGTATCAATTACCGCATCGGTTTCCTTGTATTGAAAATCAACTAATCCGTGAAAATCGTTTTATATGGTTAAAAAAAACTCCACTAATCCCAAACTGGTTCGAAGCATAGCTGACTAAAACCTGAGACACATTTATTTTGTTCCTTCTATTCTCACCTAACCTTACCCTCCATTTTTGATGTTATCTGGTAAGAGTGACCGTAACCTCGAACCTGTGTGTGTGTGTCAGGAAACCTGTTGCCTGTTCCTCGTTTGATCTGATTTGTCCATATAGCTTGCGTTTTAACGTCCACTTTGCCAATTGCTAACCGCTAACTATGCTTTTATCCATTACATGATAAAAAAAAAACAGAAATTTGTCAAAAACATGACGATAGATTAGTATTAGGGATCGGATAGGGAGGGAAAAACCAAAGTCATCAGTGTTGGGATGATCCATACTTCGTTAAGTCTCTCCTAAACCTGTCTGGTCTAGCATGGTAACAAGGAAGTACGATCTGGTTCTTCATCATCGCATCCGTTAGCGGGTCAAAGAAGAAATATGTTCTTTTTTTTTATTATTATTATTATTGTTTGGTAATGTTGCTTGTTGATGTTCTTTTTATGATCGTTTGGGAGTTGGATTTTTCTGCGTGCGTGATTCGCGCGAGAATGTCTTGTCCGTGTCGTGGACTTGTTCGTGATCTGCGTATTTTTTGTTCAGAGCACTTTATTTTCCTTTTGTGCCGCTCATGTGGTGTGTAAATAAGGAGTGATTTTAAAGGGAGAGGTGTTTTGCCATTCGAATTATGTGACCGAGTCTTGGGCTAATGTATCTTCCGCGGGATGTAACCGGGGCAGTGTTACAGTACACGTTAACATTTAGGAGGAAATGGGAGCATTGTAAATACTAATGCATATTTTCCCCATTTTTTTTATTTGATTTTCAAATGCGCTTTCGTATGAGAAATAATTTGCCTCGTAGCACATGGTTTCTAAAGGGTGTTTTTTTAGAGGTATAGAACTTTAAATTGCAATAAAACAACGATGTATTATTCGATTGACATGAATTTTTTTTTATTCGAAAGATAATCTTGTGGCATTACATTTTAAATAGGATTTCTGGCATAGGACTGCCACGGCTGGCTCGGATGTAGTCCAATCTGGACGTCCAATTTTCGATGACTTTTTCCAACATTTGTGGTTGTATATCGGCAATAACACGGCGAATGTTGCCTTCCAAATGGTCAAGCGTTTGTGGCTTATCCGCATAGACCAATGACTTTACATAGCCCCACAAAAAAATAGTCTAGCGGTGTTAAATCGCAAGATCTTGGAGGCCAATTCACAGGTCCAAAACGTGAAATTAGGCGGTCACCAAACGTGTCTTTCAATAAATCGATTGTGGCACGAGCTGTGTGACATGTTGCGCCGTCTTGTTGGAACCACAGCTCCTGGACATCATGATTGTTCAATTCAGGAATGAAAAAGTTAGTAATCATGGCTCTATACCGATCACCATTGACTGTAACGTTGTGGCCTTCATCTTTTTTGAAGAAGGATTCCACCAGCCCATAAAGCGCACCCAACAGTCAGTTTTTCTGGATGTAACGGTGTTTCGACATACACTTGTGGATTAGCTTCACTCCAAATGCGGCCGTTTTGTTTGTTGACGTAGCCATTCAACCAGAAGTGCGCTTCATCGCTAAACAAAATTCGCTTATGAAGATCGACCATTATTTTCGAAATAAAATTGCACAATTTGAAAGCGTTGTTCAAGCGTGAGTCTATTCTTGATGAATTGCCAAACCAAACTGAGAATAAATCACTTGACAGCTGTTAAATTGGTCGCCATTTTGGAAAGTAATGCCAATTTAAACTTCTATACCTGGAGAAAAAAACACTCTGTATTAAAGAACGACAACATTATTACACTGCAGTAATGTCGTGTCTACACATCTGCTGCTGTTTGGGATGAAATTTGAAAATATTATTTCTTCTGACAATTTTTTATGGACTCTGCTATAATTGCTTAGTTTAAAAACGAATCCTTATTCGGACAAAATTTATTTATAGGAGATTGAAACTATTATTTAAAATACTGCTGCCTCTCTTTCTCTCGTAATAGTTTCTTAGAAATTGTTTGAACGATAGTAAATTAAATGTTGAAATCCTTCGTCTGGTGTTATTTTCAAGGACTTATTGGTAATTTAATTGTGAATGTTATTGTTATTACTGCTTTGAAAGCCTATACTTACGTAAAAAGTTTTAGGTAGCTCTGTATTTGTAACTACCTAATACTCGCACCTATTTACCTCACTTTATTTTGTTTATTTTTTTTATTCAGCGATGAGTGTCTTAACTTAGTATGGTTTAAAATTGGTGAAGTATATCGGGATTTAAATGTTATAGATAACTCGATAGCTGAAGCTAATAATTAAGAGCTATAAATGTATTTTATACATTGATATTTCTATGTTTTTCATAATGTAATAAGAGATGTAGATCAAATTTAAAACCTCTGCTGTAACCGATTACCTTCGTTTTTGTTGGTATCAGTTAAACTCAATCTATATAATTTTTATAAATAAAATTTGATCTCATTTCATTAACTTGCATATTATATATATGTAATAGAGAGTTACAAGTTATTTATTGAAATTCAGTGTGCTATTTATTAAATTGCTTTCGTGCTCTAAAAATAATTTTTATAACTTAGCGAATATATTTGAATAATTTATATAACAATTATATAAATGTATTGGTAAGTATTGTTTATTTCCAAATCAGTTGGAAAATAAAATATAAATGTTATAAATTTGGTTTGTTTGTATCAATCAAGAAATTAAATATTACTTTGGTAGCGCTAAAATTCATTTCAAGCATTAGGGCTGTTTTCTTTATAGTGTGATTCTCTGTTAATGGGTTAATGAATTTGGTATTGTAAAAATCAATTGCAATATACGAATTATTCCGATCTCTTGAGATAATTTATCTTATGTTGAAATTACATGAAAATTATTTTATTTTACAATGTAGCAAAAATGAATAAATTGTTCATTAAGTCATGATAAAGTGAATCAGTAAATAGGCATTGTTTTTTTGTATTGTAATTCTGTCGGTTTTGCTTAGAGAATTGGCTGCATTACCTATTTCGCAACTCAATTCTTGGTTTTGAATGATGAGCTACGCCACCCAGCATGAAATTCTAGTTTATTACTATCTCGGTTTTATTTCTTTTGGTATTCGCTCTATCAACAGACGTCGTTTTGAAACAGATCTTCGATGGTATCACTATTCGTTTCTTTTAATGACTTTACTAATCGTCACTTGCTTGTGTGACTGGTAGATGTAATGGTTTTGGCAATTTTTTTTCCCGGCCTTTTTTTTTCAGATGGAAAAAAAAATAGTATTGATTTCGTTGGAATAACGTACTTTGCGTAATGTCTTCACCCAACACCTCTGATAGGTTTTTATCCATCCTTCGGAACGGTAAGGACCTTCCCGGAATGGCATTGTTATGTGCCTAATAGGCCGAAATCGCCCATGATGGTGGAGATGCGCATGCGCAAATGTGCTATGGCCATGTGAAATTGAGATGTCATGGCTTTGAAATGAGACTTTAAAGCGAATTTCGAAAGTCATTTTTGGCTCAAATCATGTGTTTTCTTTAGGGTTCTTAATGATTTTGTGAGTGGTGTATCTTTCTTTTCGTGCAAACTTCCGAAAAGTTGGGAATGTAATTGTGTGTATGTGTGTGTTTTTTCTCAATTTTTATGGTTCAAATTTATCGCTTAAAATGTCAAATTTCACTCCTTTTCTTCATTTTTAGAAAATAATGTGGGAATGGATTTATTTTTGTATAATTAGTTACTAAATGTATGAATCGTGTGTTTCTTATAAAGAATAATTATTGAATTCATTTCATGCGTGTATGTGTGAAAGGGACTACACACAGCTAATTTAAAAAAGAAAAACACTTTTATAGCCTAAAAAATTTCAATTACTGAAACTTTTAAAATCCCAAAGTGTTCAGCTGTTCCCGAAATATTGAGCCTGTGTTGTTCATACGTTTATTAAAATACGAAAAATTTCTAAACATATGCATTTTATAAGAATTCGTTGAATCTCGTTTTCAGTATTTCAATAAACTCGCATAAAATGACAATATTCACATTTTTACTATCTTGCCTAATCGAGATTTCATTAGAGGTTTCAATTATATTCAATAAATTATCAAATAATCTACAATTATACATTTGAAATCTTAAACGTAAAATTATTTGTGTGCAATATTCTTTTAAAAATTAGAATAAGAATCCCCTCCTCTGCTTTTTCGGATTTCATATATGGTGTCCAACTTGGACAATCTTAATACTGTGTGTCAAATCCGATTAAATTTCGTTTCTAAAAGGGTATACGTGGGCCGTACTCAAATAAATCTGTATAAACAGGTCTGTTTTCCACGGTCACCTGTGTTTATTTTGAAATCCTGTGTACTTTTTTGCACTTCTTTCCTTTTTTAAGGTAGGTAGGTCATCATCGCGTAGGCTCTGACATGCCCACGTTTCTAGACTACCAAACGATCTTAATTGCATTCCATCTAGGTCAGTGTCATTATGTTAAAGAACAAAGCCTCTTTCACATGTGTGAGATTTGGTGCATCTGTAAAACTCAATTTTCTCTTAGCATTGTTCGTTTGTTTAATAATGAGAGAGTCGAGGGGGCCTTCCAGCTAAAGATTGTAGGCGGGGTTGGCCATTTGAATTAGGTTACTGAAGTTCAACGTTGTTATAATATGAAACGGACTTTCTTTCTCTGTTTTTGTGGTATTTGCATTAACTCTTTCGGAAGAGGATTGAAGTAGTAATTTTCCGCTATTGTTCCTCACACATTCTTGGTAATTATATTCATCGTGTATATGAGCAAATGAAGAGCCGCGTGATTTCTAATGCTTTGTAATATGAAAGAGATATTCTTTGACCCGACATACTGACTCCCTGTGAAAAATTGGTGAATTACTGAATATACGGATAATTTAAATGTTTATACCTTTTAGTTTTCAGTTATAATTTATATAACGCTGGTAAAAAACTAGTTTTTTAAAAATGGTTTTTTTTTTGTTTCAAACTTCACGCTTTGCGTAACAATTTTTTATGCATTAAATTGTAAGAGCGAAAGGGGGTGTTGAATCAAATTGAATTTATTCAAAAATTAAATTCTTTAAATAATTAATTTAAATCAGCTGTTATTAGTTATAATTAAATTATCGTATTGTCATCCAAATCAATCATGTATAGAAAACTTCAGCTCAAACGAACGCTTGTAAAGTTTCAACCCAGACATAATTACAATGTAAGTAGAAGAAACCCCATTATATATAAAAAAGTATTTATATTTACCTGGTTTATTTCACTCATTTTTTAAGTCTTAAAAATATTTGAATATTTCAATTACATTTTCTTTCAAAATGCCCAAATCATCTTTTTTTTTCGGTAGCATATCTGCTAAAAAAAGCTTGGGAAAAAATGCCATTGAGTATGTTAATATGCAATTTATTATTTTTTAATTATTTGTCCAGAGGTTAATAGATTGTCTAGTGTTGTGTGTTTTCAAACTCTCTGAATCAACATAATTAGATTGTTAGATATTTGTTTTTACGAATAAAGTAATCAAATTTTACTTTTGCTTCTTGTCAAAGAAGTTCCTTCAAGATTTGTGTTCCAAACTCAACGTTAGATATGTTCTGTATGACTGAAAATCCAATGTATATTTAAGGGATTTTTTTTATTATTATTTCAATGGCTCTCTTCCTTTTTACATTCAATTCACTATCTTGCCATGCTTTTTTAACTCTTGCACCATATAATCAAGGAGCCTCTTAAAACCAAATGAAATTGCTCGTAAGAAAACAAAATGTTTCTTTTTATTTCAAGGTTAGCTCTGTCATTATCTAAAAACAGCGTAAGGCTGTGGCTCACACGTTACTGTTTCCCTGATTTAGATATTTTCAAGTTGATATAACTCCACTGTTGATGCGTAGTCCATAAAAATTGCTTCTTGATAATCGTTACCAATGGTGCCCATGCATGAAAAATTGGAGGTGAAGGAAGATTTTTTTCCTTGTGCCACATGCTTACCTATGCTTACAACAAAAGCAACGTCATTTTATTCTCTAGTGCACTTTTTGATATGCTGACTCATATGCAATGAGAAGAAAAAAAATATTTAGAGGTCAAGCTACTTTTTTTGTGACCGATTAACTTACGGATGGCCTACTTGCATAGCACTGGTTTTCTTAATTAGCCACAGTTCATCACATATGAAGAATTATCTAGCTTATTGTGTTAAAGTAATAAAAAGATATTTTGAAAAATAAAACCATTAACATTATTTCTTACATTTTGGATTAGTATTTGATCGTGAAGAAATGTTTTTTCTTATGCTCTTATTTGTATTTTCTAGTTTTTAATTAGGAATATTATTGCCATATAATGCACAAGTTTTACATATGTTACAGAAACAACATTTTAACATGATTGTATTTGAATTTTGGTGTTTAAAGAATCCAAAAAGTTATTTTTAATCTGATTTTTTCTCCATTCTAAATTTTAAATACAGGGAAAATCATTTAACACGAAACTGTAGGGACGAAAATATTTTTCATATTAAAAGAGTTTCGTGTTAAAGGATATTGCAAAGGGGAAAAAACATTAACAAAATTCAATTTATTCGAGTACATTTTATTTACATAGATATGTATATATGCATATATTTGATAAAATCAAAGAAACAAAAACATTTATTGAGTTTTTGAAAAATAATCTGATATTTTTCTTTGCATTGTCTTTTTTAGCATCAAATTGTTAACAAATTTTTTGTTGTGTTCCATTTTGTCATTCCTTTCACAATTTGAATGTGTTTCTAAATATCTGCCCATACTTTTCATGATGATCCTCATTTCGGATGACGTGGGAATATTAGCTGTATTATTCATCTCATTTACATCTTCGAAATCTGCATCTATGATGTTTTCTAAGCTTTGAACAAATTTCAAAATGTCTTTGTCTGCCATAATTGGGGCTATTACACCACATTATCACCATATACTGCAACGAATTCATCCAATAATACAGTACGACAGTCGGAAAAAACTCAAAACTGCTCAGTTTCAATATCCTCCTCTCCAGAAAGGAAATTTCTTCGTGTTAAATAATTTTCCTTTCGTGTTAAGAGAAAAAATTGTTTGAAATGGCATAATAGTTTGTCGGGATCGCGTTGTATTATTTCATGTTAACCGATATTTCGTCTTTAGCGTTTTTTCGTTAAACGTATTTCATTGCACATAATTACAGTCATATAATATCATAGTTTATTGATTTTGAAATAAAATTCAATCTCTCCAGGTGTATTTTACAATTTCATCATTTCCCATACATATTTATGTGTATCACCCTTCGTTGTAACTGTTTTATAAATAAGTTTCGTATATGTGAAAAAACTTGTGTGTCGTGAAGGGCAGTGTTTTATTTTCCTAAAATAGAACCTTTGTTCTGTACTTCTTAATCTGTTTCATTTTCTTCTGAAAACTGTGCTTCTCGGATGGTCTCTCTCTGATCTTTCCCTTCCTAGTTGAACTTTCGAACTATTGACCTGATTTCGTTCGACAGTCAGTGCGACATTGAAATCCGTATAGCAACAAGATTCATAAGAGTTTTTTTTTTTTTTTTTAACGTTTCTTTTGTTAAAAATGTTTCATATTTTTGTGTGAGCCAGATGATAATCCTCTTTTCTTTCATTGTTCTCTGGAGTACTAGTCTTCATTTCAGTGTATTTGGCTGTAGCAATAATATTCGATAAGCATTTCCAAAATAGTTCTTTTCATAAATCTGAAGTATGTGATAGAGAAGTTAAGTTTTGGGTTTTTTCTTTTAAAAAAAAGTAGGTAAACGCATACTAAAAGTTAAATTTCCGTGTATATTTTCAACTCCAAAATTTCGCAAAAATCCTATAAACTTTTGAAATGTTATTAATGGTTTTTAAACTTGCATTTCTACTTGTGATAAATTGTTACGATTTGTGTTGCAAGCTGTTAAAAATTTTAGAAAGCTATTGTAAAAAAATGGCAACGATCACATGAACTACTTAAAAGAAAAAAAAACTCATTCTATACATAGTTATGATTTTGATGATCTAATTTACTCAAATAGGTGTTAAAGACCATATTTGTTCGAAGCTAAGCCGCACCTCAAATTCTCAACAAGTTTTTGTGAAAAATGAAAAGTAGTGTGAAATGGTATATCGAGATATCCAATTTTACGAAATAAATTTAAAATGAGAACCAATAAGAAGTAAATGAGTTATATTTTACCAATATTATGAACTTTTAAATACATACTTGAACCTGCAATTGATCCAATTGTTCCATCCAACTATTTTTCTTCGATTCTAAGCCGCACCCAATTTTTAATAGCGTTTATACCAGAAAAAAGTGCGACTTAGATTCGAGTAAATACAGAAAAAAAGATTTTTTAGGAAATTGTGGTAATTATACACTAAATAGTGTTATAGAGTTTAAAAATTATAATATTCTTACTCATTTAATTCTCAAAAAAAATTATATTAATTATAGAGGTAATTTGCTTTAAAACTTTGTTTTATCTTGCAATCTTGACGCAAGTGTGTAATGTTTTACTGCGGCTATTTTATTTTATCGTATACTGTTTTATTATATTCTCACTTATTGTTTTTGAGTTTTGGTTTATAGTAATTTAGTATTGTATACATATATTCGAGGCGATGATTAATTGCATTTTTTAATTTATTAAACTAAACAGAAAGATGTTATGTAACCTGATATTACTATTGTAGTCATTATTAAAACTCGTACTAAATTGTAGATTCTTAACATGAAATAAAGCTTGAAAAAAAAGAAGCAATTTAAAGGATTTTTTGTTTTCTCATTTTACACAGAAAAAAAGCATGCTTTAATTTTTAATATTGAACGCTTCCGGTTGTCTATTTTTGTTCCTCATTATTATCGGCTAACCTCGATTCAATATAACGAGAAGGAGAGAGAGGTCGACACCTAAATAAGTGCATCACTGTATACACTACACCTGTGTGAGAATTTATAAGCTTCATCTTGTTTAATGTGCATCAGTCCCTCAACATGATTGGAAATGTGTGGATTTAGAGGTCAAAAATAAACATTCCACTGGAAAGAAACGTTCACAATCACGAATTTGATTCCATAACCACTCGGATACGGCGGCTCGAACACTTTTTTTAATTATTTAAGGAATAATTATTAAAATTAGCTTATAATTATAAAATATATGCGAAGATATGAAATTTCAAAAAATATTTCTTTAAATTAAAATTTTTGTTCAGTCAAACTATTGAAATGCGTTTTTCCCTTTCGCCGCGTCTCACCATTTTATGTGCAAATAGATTATTAAAAATTTATATCACTCATACTCTGTGATTATGTTGAAGTGCACCACCCTTTGCTTGCATATTTTCTTTTGCAAATCTTGGGTCCATTCTTTCTTATAAGGCGGTTTTCGAAAATAGCACGAGGAATGAATTGGACAGGAACAACAGGAAGTAGTACCAAATGCACGTCATAATGATTCCCTCCTTTTCAAGTTCGTGACCGAATTCTTTTTTTCCCCTCCATCTGACTTGGAGATTTACGCGCAACCCAAACGGTTCTAGCTTAAATCTATATAATATTATTGCTATCTATTTTAACTTAATATCTAAGGACACTGCTATCTGCCAGAGTTTAGAGGTTAACGGAGAACTCATCTAGGAAATCGTGAAGAGAGAGAGAGAGATTATCTTTTTTGTATCATTAATTTAACAAAATACTATTTTTCGTTCCTTTTTATAGCAGACAGGAAAAGGAAGGCATCTGTTGTGAGTGGGTAGATTTGATGTCTGGAAGTTGGCGACTAGGCATTTTGGCGATAGAGTGGGTTGCAGCAGTCTAGTGTAAACGGGACAAAAGATGAGTTCAATATTTAATGATGGTCTCACCCATAGCTTTCGAAAATGGCGTATGTTTTCTTTCGAAAGACGTGTGCTTCTTGACGAATACAATTAGAACTATGTTTTCTGCATAAGCCACATTTGAAATATCAGACAAGTACTACATTCATTTATACTGTTAAGTTTTTTTTAGGAATAGCGCGTTTTAGATATGGGAAAGGGTCCCCTTTTTTGTTTATATGATTAACTATTGATTGCAAAACTAATGAAACGAATTTACATTTTTGTATTTTATGAGCAAAAATCGAATTCCTAAGTTACAAATTACTGTTGAATAAATGAAACTCGCTTGTTTCTCAAATATTTTGTTCACCTGTGGAACAAAATTAAGGTATGAAAATGTGGTTGTTTGGAGTTTCAAATATGTTAAATCAGGATCAAATGGGAAAGGCTTAGATAATTCTACCAATGAATTAAAAAGCTGGCAATGTGATTATTTATGTTGTTAAAAATACGTTGTCATTGTTTTGGAGAACGAAATTGAATTTTTGATATAATGTTATAGTTACAATATTTGAATAAGTAAGAAAAAAAATAATAATTCTGAAATTTACATAGTTTTACAGAATAAAATATATGAATGCATATAATAACTGTAAAAAAATTTATTATAAATAACATAATTTTTCATTAGCATTGTGGAATTAATATCAAATTAATAAAACGGGCATATTTTTTTTCTGCTCTGACGATGGTGTTTAACTTTCGATGTCTCTGAAGTGCCGCAACAGTTACAAAAAAAGTGTACAAAATATAGATTGTTTTGTTTAACACGTGAAATTATGGTGCTCTTATTTCCAATGAAAATCATATTTTTATCTTTATGGGATAAAAACAAATGACAAGATTTCTTTTTAGATCAAAGTCGGTTGTGAAAAATGAAAACTATCTTAATACAATAGCATGTTAAATGTGAAAAAGTGATGAAATATTGTAAGAATTGTGTGGCCGCGGTAGCCTAGTGATCAAAATAACGTACTCGTAGCTGGCATGTCATGAGTTCGAGCCTATTATCGCTGAAGACCCGCCGTGCAGAAGGGCCGATGCACGTATCGAGGCTCAAACGTCCTCCCGTTTTTGTGTGATGTGGAAATTAGGAGGAGGTACCAGAGCTCAAGTGTCGTCCTCGTCACTTGACCATGGTTCAAAATTACGAAGTCTGTCACCACAAAAGCCCTCGTGTATTGAATAGCGCAATGTAAATATTCACTCATTCATTGTAAAAATTGCGAATAGTCTGTTGAGTATGAATTTCGAAAACAAACATTCTTATAGCGACGCATCTGAAAAGAGCGTCATGTTATCGATCTGTGAAAATTGCGCTGTGTTTTACGAAGCATAAGATGCCTCTCAAATTTATAGGACGATATAATTTATATGTCAAGTAATGAAGTATAAGCATTCTCATCTTAAGTCGATGTTTCTATGTAAAAAAAGTATGCCATATAGTGCCAAAAATGTGGTATTTATTTTGTTACTTTAGAGAAACACTTCAGTGATAAGTATAATTGTCAAATATAAACACACACATTCACATTGAAATATTAATGTTATTTTAATGTATATTACACTAAAAAATTCAGTTCAAGATTGAAAAAAAAGCTCCGCTGTTTGGAGGGACTAATGCACATTGATTCGATCGAAACTCAAAAATCCTCATGCTGGTGTAATGTGGAAGTTTGGAGATTAGATGACAGCTTGTGTGCCACCCTTATCGCTTACCGTAGTTTAAAATTACGAGGTCCGTCATAGTGTAGCTTCGAAATGCGACGTTAAAAAATAATCAAAATTGAAGAAATTATAAATGTTAGGTACCACATTAAAATATTGTAGAAGCGCGTAACAAAATATTTTGAACTGGTGTTTATATTTTTATATTAAGTTTGAAAATTGAGTATATAAATTACTTTTGCACATATTTATTTATAATATAAAAAACTGTGTTAATGGGTTGATTTTTTTACCTGTTTATTAATTTTTCTAGTGTACCATTACTTGTAAATGTTTAAACAACTTCTTCCACTTAACATGAAACATCAGCTGAGGTATTTGCGTAATATATTTCTTGGGTTTCTACCAAAAATAATCATTCGTGAGAAATACTTTCACTCTGAACTTGAGCTCATGGCAACACACTTTTTTTGCTCTTTTTCCTTGTAATACACCTCATTATTTCTTTCAATTTGTCCTTGTATCAAGTCAACGGCTAAGGTCGAGAATAAAAACTTTTTCCCTTTCATTTTACCTTGAAGATCTCGCCCGTGCCTGTTTCCAAAGGAAATATCGAAGTAACTGAACTGAAATTTAAAAAAAAATTCTCCTTCAATCTCTATGCGGTATAATTTACTGTGAGGTAATATTATATTCAGACGTGGTCTAACTTCTAATAAAGACTTGAAGTTTTGCTTATTTTTATTTATCTTTTCTTCCCCTTTAAAATCTCGTGTAAAAATGAATATGTAAAACACATTATTCATACCCTGAAGGACTACATTTAATTTTGATTTAATACCTACGGTATCGCCTCTGTTGTAATTTGTTGGTAAATTTCAATTCTAAGAATTTATAATGATATGGAAAGCTAGTTGATTCAGACTTAAGTCGCATGAATTTGGCAACCAAAATAAAAATTTGTGTTTGATATGTGCTTAAGCATTTTTGAAAATTTGATTCGCTTCATTTCGAAAAAATCGAATGACAATGCTAAAGTGCTATTTTTGTTTTCTTACCTTAGCCGTTATATTTTATTAAATTTGAAATTGCGTTTGATTTATACCATGATTAGTTTTATTGTTTAATACATGAAGTATATATTTTAGTGAATGTATCTGTGACAAGTAGTTGCTGTAGATTATAGGAATTCCCTTGATTATAGGAATTTTTTATTGTGGATTTCTAGCTTTTTGGGGCCTTAAATAAAATTCCATTCAATTAATTTGTGTAATCTTTTTTTTAAAAATATTATTCATTTTAGGTGTAAAATGTCCACATATTTCGGTGAAATTGAATTTTTTACGGCAGTTCCTGACTTTTTGCTTTTTTTTTTGGCAAAGCATTTTCTTTTTTTAACTACAGTTTTTATTTTTCTTTCGCCTTAATACAAAATTTGGTACTTACGTATTATATCGTCGACCTATTTCGTCAAATCAAAGGACACTGCCAAATGCCGCGATTTGCAACCAATAGTGGAAACCGTTTCCTCGTATTTTCGAACACAATAATAATAAAGATGACAGCATTTGGCGATATTTGAACATGATAATGTCTTTTCGTTTGACGAAATTCGTCTACGGTATGATAAGTTAGTAACCAAAATTGCAACACGAGGAAATACTCAATTCAAAATTTTTATTCACTCGAATCTTATTAAAATATTGATCGTCAAGTTTCAAGAAACTATTCTTTCAAATCATATGTATAGCTTCCCACGTATCCAAGTATGTGAAAGTGTATTTAGTCATGAAGATGTGTTCAGAAGGTATATTAAGAAATATAAAGTAACTGAAATAATATTTAAAAGTTTTAATTTTTCAGTAGAAAGTATTTATTTTTAAATTGTAAATAAATAATCAGCCACACACATTTTGGCTTCTGGGTGCAAACTTACACGTTTTGCTCTTCTATGAAATTGAATTCAGGTTTTTATATTTAAAATATTTTGCGAGTCCTTGCAGCTGTCGATTATTTTTTCGTGCAGCTTTTCTTATGTTGTTCTCTGCACATAGAATAAAAATTACTATTATTAAAACCATGGACTTCCAAGTCATCATCTGTTCCACCTTCTTAATATACGATTTTGAACCTTAAGATTATATGATTTCTTCGATTTCCTTGATATTCCTCCGCAATTCACTTTTTATAAAGATAAAATCGTGTTAGATCAACATCTTTTCGCTCTCGTTGATATTTACCCACTTGATTTGAGAGTTGGTCGGTAGTTACTGCTTCTTTAGCCCTGCCCATTTCTGAATTACAATATGTGGATAACTGTGTTCACCCGTGTATTAGTGAATGCTTTCATGTATATGTCTAATACATAGCGTTTCTGTAAGAATGCCTCGCGTATCAAATCGGTTAACCGTGCCGATGTCTTCAAGCTATGATCGTGCGTGAGATGCTTTTCAGCCATGGCTTGGAAGTGGTTGATAAGCTGACGACGTGTGGTATCGAGTTTTTTTCCATTTGCGTAAAAAGTAAGAAAACTGTTATGTAACTGAGCATCAAGCACTGAATAGCCCTAGGTCATTAATGCCTTCGTGCGTTTTGTCTTCACAAATGCGAAGTGAAGGATTATTTTAAGAAAATCTCTCGCATTTCTTTCTCCTATGCTGTATTTCAACGTTATCTTTTAACGGGTGAGTCGCGACAAGTGATCCGCATCGTCGATTTATTTATTTCCTTCTAATGATGCCTTACTATTCTTGTCATCTCGAAAATCATAGACGATGGCCTCGCTTATGTTGCTGATTAAGGATAGCACGCTACGGATCGGATTGATCTGCATCAACATTCATCGCGTATTTGCGAGTAATTTATATTCATATTCTGTTATCTTTAGAATGAGGTGATGTATATATATATATATATATATATTTAATTCAATTCAATTCCAAGTTGAGTGAAAAGCCGAATTAATTCAAATTTGGACATTTATCAGCTGTTAATCCGAAAGAGGGAGAAATTATCGTCTGAAAAAGCAAGCTTAAATTTGAATGAGTTTCGGTATATTTTCAGTTCGGAAAGTTTTTCATTCCTACCAAAAAATCTGTATCCCTATATCTCAAAACAAATCAGAAAACATTCAAACTATTTCCATTCGTGACGAACACCCTGTGGAATATTCGGAAGTCTATGCCACCTCTACATTCAACTGGTTTAATATTTCGTCATCCAAACTTCTTTCATTTCAAATTACTTAGGATTGTAAATTTGATACTGGATTAATGGTCAGTGTCGTAACATACACCCCGGCATTGCGGGTGGGGACTAGGGGCCCAAAGCTTGGCTGATTTAAGTACGTATTTAAGCTCGGGGCCAAAACCTGAGTTTGCATAGGAGCCCTAATATTCTCCGTTACGCCACTGTTAATGGCAGCTACTGCCTACGTTAACCCCTCATTTGAAATTATCTGGGAGTTTAGCGAATGAAATCTCAACTCAGATGCCTTATTTTTCCAGGCATTTAATTAAACTTATTAGGTTCGGTTTGAATACATAATCCATTGTAACGATATAACCCTTGTGCAACTGTAACTCAGTTTAATCGTAATTCAAAATATAGTTGCTCCGTTTTTCAAAGTACTATTTTATTTACGGTATTGGCTACTACAGAGAGGAGTATTCCACTTCAGAATTATTCAAAGAAAAAAATTACTTACAGGAAAATAATTAATATTAGATTGAAAAATTTAGTGTTCATAATTTAATGGGATTCAAATTGAAATCCTGAAATGCGAGGATACCAAACAGGCTTGCTTGGATTCCTCCAAAATAATAGAGGAATATAGTTTTAAGTTTTGCGATTGGTAAAAGAGTTTTTTTTCCCCGAAATTAGAAGTTAAAAGCATTGAAAGGAAATTTCTCTTTCTTTATGAAGTTTATACAATGTTTTTCAATCATAACAATTGGTGGGAAAACCTTATTTTAACTGGAAGGTCACGCTAATTCATTTTTAGTTTAATAAAACTGCATTCATTTTATTTCAGTGATGTATTTGAAAAACATTTTTTAACTAGTATAATAACTTAATGTTAATTTCAAAGTTCTTCGACTTAATCAGCCTCAAGAGACTAAAGTTTCAGTTAAGTAAGATGTTTAATGAAGAAACTAATCGCGAATTCGAAAAATAGCAGGTGCATCATAAGTGGCTGAGTAAATCTTGCAAAAAAAAGCAAATCTCAAAACCCCATACCTGAAACTTATTGCCATTATAACAGTGAATGATGATGGATGGACACACACATTTGTTGGAAAAAAACCCCTTAAATAATCATAACTAAAAAAATTAAAATTTGAAGAATTTTTTCAAAAAGAAATTGAATTCAATTGGGAAAAGTCGTAGAGAGAGAGAGAGATTCTCCGCCCTTGGCTTGGATAAATTCAAAGACGAGGTCGATAGTTGACGCTGGTCTTCATATAAAAATAATCTTGTTTTTTTTCTTTTGGGTAAATTATGAATCAATGTTTATAATTAGTTTTTGTTAGGATTGTTACGATCATTTTATCTTTTTCGCCATGAATTTTGAATAGGAATTTTTTTCTAATGTTCAGAGGAATTTTAAAAGTTTTTTAATAATAATTTTTTTATGATAATTGATACTCCCCTCCTAAAAATGAATTTATAGAAATGTTTGATGATGTTGTGTTTAATTTCACTTTCTTATCCATAACTTCGAAAAATAACCTAGATTTTATAAATTTTTGAGTATTTCCTGTAATAAGAATCTTATAACAGTTTCTTTTTTTATATATATTGTCGTAAAATTTTTTTCGTCAATGGAATATTTTTTAATGTGAGTGGGGAAAGTTGCGGAATTACTAATCGCTTACAAATTCTATACTTAAGTGCTTATACTAGAGTTGAAAAAATAGTTTATCTGTCATGATAAGTGTCAAAAGAACGTTTTTTTACCCCCTTATTGTTGTAGAAAAAATCTAAATGGTTTCCATTTATTGACTTGGGAAATGAATCGATCAATGACCTAGGAGTGAAAGCAGTGAAAGGGAATAAAGTAAGCAACTCCATAAAGACTCTTCATTTTTATTTACAAATTGCAACCTTGGTTACTGTGAAATCTATGAATAAACTGTCAATTCAGCTGGTCGAATTGCTCCAGCTGTTCAGAATACTGGGTGACAGTGAAAATACTTGGAATTTTCTCCATCATCATATCATTGATTCATGTTGCTTTCGTTTAGTTGAGTCATCCTAAATGTATACAAACACGAATTGATTTTATTAGTTCAACTTTTTGTTATGTCAAGGTTGTACGCATTACTGATTTGTGACTGTAATGTTAAACCAAGTTTCAGTTTGCTGTAATGTTTAATAGTTATTTTATGCTATATGTTTGAATTTTATGTAATATGTTTCACTTTTCGTCATTATTTTAATTGCAGTATGTATCCATTTAAGTAATTATTTCGTAATACTTTCATAAAAGTAGGTTTTATGTTTCCTAATTTAATTTGTCTTGCTTTCTTTATTTTGACTACAAAAAAAAAGTATTTAAAAATATTGAATGTTTAGTGTTTTTTCTTTGGATGTATTCTCTTGTATTTGATGCTTGATGTGGTGTGTTTAAATTTTAGTGTGTCATTAATACTGTAATTTTGTAATTTTTATTTATATTGTAACCTTTGTCATTAATGACTGACTATATATTCCAAACAGCGGAAGCGATCTCTAACGACCATATATATCTTCAGTAAAGGCCAAGTGATGAAAGGATGTAATCGTCATGAAAAACCGTCTATGTTCTTTACCCTTTATTTTTTGTTAACGATATGTGTTGTTTTTGTGTAACACAACTTAAATTTAATAAATAATTATTGCACTAACGGAGACTTGATTGAATCCAACCCCGAATCCCCCATTTTAGTTTAATCTTTAACGTCCCCAGCGCACTCTACAACTGTAATTATATTTTAACCGTTGAACAACAATTTTATAAAATTAGAATTTTTATTCTTTTATCTTTTATTTGTTTCGTTTTACTTCTGAAATAAATAATAAGTCAATTACTTGTTCAATTTTCATGAAATGAATTTTAAAATCCCAATATTAGTATATTGTTTTTTACCTTTTAAAAAAACGGATACTTGGAAGCGAGGATTTATAAACTTGCTTCTTACCAGAAATATCAACAAGGTTGCAATTTTTATATGAAATCTTCGTTAATTCGTTGCGTATGCATTTCCCTCCCCCTCCATCCCATAGTTTTGTGGCTTTAATCCAAAATCTCTCAAGTCCTTGTATTTAAAGTTAACCTGAAAATGAAACCAATGACATACACCAATTTGGGGCTGATACAAATACATGCTGCAAAATTTCGTCCTTCAAGTAAAAGAAAAAATAATCCAGAACGCTCTTAGCTTACGCAAATTAAAGCTGCATGTTTGCAGTGATGGGAAGTAATCGAATTTTCTAATTTAAAGAGAATTTCAAAAACATTTTTTCAGTTTAAAATCTTTGAAATGTATATCCATAATATCTTAGTTTTACTTTTCTCGTTCTTCATGACGTGAGATGTGTATATTCTTATTTTTGTGCTTAGTTGAATACGATTTTAGATACCCACGCACAAATAATAACGTAAATTCATTTCATAAATTTTGCAGAAGTTTTTGCATCTTCTTACTGTTCACTCAAATAATTTATTGAAGCATTTTTTTACATTATAAATATTTTTTCTAAAATGTTATTAATTTTCTACGCATTTATTAATTTAAGGGCCGCCTGTGTTTTTTTAAATCTTTTTAAGCCACTAGAAAAAATTCTTAACTGATATGTGTAACCATTCTCACTCTGCAAATGTTTAAACTATTATGTTTTGCATTATTGATTGTTGTGAGAGTGGATTATTTAAAACGAACTTAGATATCGAAGTAAAAGCATCCTTTGATTAAATTATACACATCTCAGCTGTCATGTATAGTATTTTTCTTAAGGCTGTTTTCGGCTAATGTTAAAGTATAGAACCTGTATTCGGAATATTTTTTCAGATATAAAAGTATTTAAACATTAATATTATATTCTGGCTTCATTATCCTATAAAGAATCACTTATTTTATCATACTAATCATTTTTATCCGAGTTGATACATTTTTCTTTTATAAAATGTGTTTCGCATCTTTTTCTCCTATACCGTAATGCTAAATGAGCTATCCCTTTACATGTTAAAAGGAAAAACTTAATTATTTATGAAATATTTTGAAATTTTAAAAACACTATACTATAAACAAATGCATGAGTTACAATGTCACAAATTTTTATGAAAATTGAAGCATTTTTTTTCTGCCCGAAAATGTGTTCCGCGTTAAGTTCACGCTCTTGTGTATATAGCGAAAACAGTGTTAACTGAAATTTAAAATTGTCTATGTTAAGTATTGAATGCAGAAGAATCATTTTTATTCATTGTTTCTGCCTTAGAATAATTCTTAAACTTTTTATTTTGAAACTTTTTTACATGTAACTTATTTTTTACCGTCCAACACCTTCCGTTCCCTAAAAAATCCAAATTTATATTTCTTTTGTTTTAACTATAATTTTAAGAGTATTCGCTGGAACAGGTATCAAACCTAAAATATTTTGGAAATAGAATTATGTACAAAATGCTACGAATTCACAGTCTTCTATTTATATCACATCCAAACGGAAATCATTGACTTCTACATCGTTAGCGAAATTTAACGAACTTTTCGTTGGAAATCGTTAACTCTTCGTTAGCTTACATTTCCTTGACTTATTTTTTTAAAATGTTCCAAATTGCTTTTAATAAACTGCGAATTTTTTTAACAGTCAACGCAGTAATGATCTTTAAATTTCACTTCATTCGACTGTTTTAAAACTGGTAATGTTATTAAGAAATGGCTAGAAACTCGTAAGCAGTAAAATGTAAATATTTTCACTGTCATCGAATAATTTTAAATACTTGATTGTATGATCTGGAGAAAGTCATAACACTATTCGCTTAGACTTACTTTTCCTGTTCCTTATTAAAGGAAATAAAAGGTTTACGCTGCACGGTTGAGCAACCTTATATCACTACAAATATCTTTTTTGTCCCCTGTAGTCAGTACAAAATTCTTACAGAGAATTGTTTTTTTCAGGTTTCGTGCATTCACCCATCGGTACTCGTAAAATAATGCACTAATAGAGAACCCCCGGCCTCCTTTTATTTTTGTATTGAATGTTCCAAAATATAGTCAACGCACAGTTTTTATGCTCTTTATTAAGGCTGTTTTCGTTTAATGTTAAAGAATAGGACCCGAATTAGGTACATTTTTTCAGACGTAAAAGAAATGAAAAATTAATATTATATTCTGGCTTCGCTAATGCCTTAGAGAACAACATATTTTATCATTCTTCACTTTTTTGACAGATCTGAGCCATTTCTTCTGGTATAAGATGTGTTTCTCGTTTTTTCTCCTATACTGTAATGTTACATGATCTGTCCTTTCACGTGTTAAAATGGAAAAAAATAATACTCAAGGAATATTTTGAAATTTTAGAAACGCTCGTTGTTGATAGATGTATGAGTTATAATGTTGCAAATTTTCATGCAAATTGAGGCATTTTTCTTTCTGAAAATGTACTCCGCGTTTAGTTCAGGCTCTCGTACTTTTGCCGAAAGCAGCCTTAAATGAATTCACTAATCATATTGGTGGTATTTAAATCACCCGCTGTCATGCATAAACTGTGTATCTTCTAAAAAAGATAGCAATGGATAAGAGTAAATATACATATCTAATTGTAATTGATTTTTAGAAAGTTTAAATAATTAATGTATAAATGTACATTCATTTCAGAATTCTATATCATCAATTTAACTTCGAATATTTTAAGATTCACAGGGGGCTGCTTTCAGATTTTTAGAAGTTTCGATAGGGCTTAAAAATGCAAATACTTTGGGGAAACGGTACGGGCAACAGCTTATTATTTGAAATTGAAATTGTCGACCGATATTTTTAAATATATTCTTTCAAAATAGCTATGGGGATCGAACAACACGTTTTTATCCTTTCTGAGTAGAAATGTTCTTGTTTCGTATATAAAAAAACATTGCAAAACGCGCGATATAAAAATTTCTAAGAGTAAGTAAACAGAATGCGTAACTAAAAAAAAAATGCTTCACTCCACACCTTGATTCAACAAAAGAATATGGGATACATGGAAAGAAGACACATTATAATTACCGATATGTAATGTTTCTAATGGGAAGTCAGTGGTAACAAGAGAAAATTCTCCAGCTCAAAAATCAATTGCAAGCGGCCGTAGCAACAATGAACAAAATAGTATTTACAACATAAAAAAAGTTAATAAACACATAATGCTCATAGTTTTTTGCTGAAGTATGTGAAAGATTACGAGACCTTTTTTTTATAAAGTCCTGTGTAAAAAAATCATTTCACGGGAGATAAATAGCAATAAACTAAACAATGCATTAAGAGTACACCAAAAAGGGAAATGCTTACTTTCCTGAAATTTGAGATGAGATAATAGTTTTCCCAAATACAGCAATGATTCATTATTGTCGTTATATATTGTCATTATTGGTTTAATTGACTGTTGTCTATTCAAATTTTATTACATATTTTCATTCGATTAATTTGTTTGTTATTTAATACGAGCTACATCAATGGATTATTGATAATAAAGTGGATAAGTTTCGAAGGGGTAAAATCACTAAATAATATTATCTTCAAGAAAAGTTTTTCCGAGAGGGAGTCACATTTGGACTAAATTTTAATTGAAAACATTAATGAAATATTTATTAAAAGTAAGCACTTTAAGCTGGTTGTTAAGGTTGTTATTATAAGAAAGGGTGTTTTTTTTAGAGGTATAGAACTTTAAATTGCAATAAAACGATGTATTATTCGATTGACATGAATTTTTTTTATTCGAAAGATAATCTTGTGGCATTACATTTTAAATATGATCAAGCAAGGCGTAGATTCGTCGAATGGGCCCAAAACGAGATTGCCATTGTTCCCGATTTTCATAAGCGAATTTTGTTTAGCGATGAAGCGCACTTCTGGTTGAATGGCTACGTCAACAAACAAAACTGCCGCATTTGGAGTGAAGCTAATCCACAAGTGTATGTCGAAACACCGTTACATCCAGAAAAACTGACTGTTTGGTGCGCTTTATGGGCTGGTGGAATCATTGGTCCGTACTTCAAAAACGATGAAGGCCATAACTTTACAGTCAATGGTGATCGGTATAGAGCCATGATTACTAACTTTTTCATTCCTGAATTGAACAATCATGATGTCCAGGAGCTGTGGTTCCAACAAGACGTCACACAGCTCGTGCCACAATCAATTTATTGAAAGACACGTTTGGTGACCGCCTAATTTCACATTTTGGACCTGTGAATTGGCCTCCAAGATCTTGTGATTTAACACCGCTAGACTATTTTCTGTGGGGCTATGTAAAGTCATTGGTCTATGCGGATAAGCCACAAACGCTTGACCATTTGGAAGACAACATTCGCCGTGTTATTGCCGATATACGGCCACAAATGTTGGAAAAAGTCATCGAAAATTGGACGTCCAGATTGGACTACATCCGAGCCAGCCGTGGCAGTCATATGCCAGAAATCCTATTTAAAATGTAATGCCACAAGATTATCTTTCGAATAAAAAAAAAATCATGTCAATCGAATAATACATCGTTGTTTTATTGCAATTTAAAGTTCTATACCTCTAAAAAAAAACACCCTTTATTTAATAGAGGTGTATCGGTAAGTAATATTTTGGCTTGATTTGTTCTGTTTGATTATGTCTTTTTGCTTAATTACAAATGTAAATTGTTAGTGACGTAAAGAAGATCCTAGGATATACTTCTTTTTGCTAGAAGATTCTTTAAGTGGTGTTGTTACACACTTACCACTCTCACAAAGTACTCATAAAAGCTAACAAGCTTTTAAAAATTCTTTTAAGATTTAACCATAGTGCTAAAAGTCTTTTTATAATATCTTTTAAGCAACGCATTGTGCGTCTCAAAGATTAATTGGGGTACAATTTCATAAATATTCAGATTTCATGGAAATATAATTAATTTCCATCATTGTTCTCAATTTAACTTTATTATTATTAATCGTACCAAATTGACCAATGTTTTAATTATTATATTTATGCAATTGATACCCGAATTAGTTCATTAAATAATTGTCATGAATGTAAAAAGTGAATTAGTTCTTCCTTATTTTATATACTAATCTTTTTTCATTTTCAAAATTCAGTATAAACTTTTTAGTGCGTTCCAACCTTGTCATGCGTAATGGTTTATCTGTTAATTTTCGAAATTATTCTTTATATTAGTTTCATAATTTAAAGGCATAGAGAGAGAGATGTTTGTGCTCGGTTATTTTGGGTATAGTTTAACACCCTGCAATAAATTTCTGTAGTTAAGATATTTTTAAATAAATTATAATATATATATATATATATATAATCAAAACGTAATGTTTGCGCATTTGCTAACTATATTTGTGTTAAATATTGTTATCATTTTAAAAGTCTGTTATTTTAAATTATGTATTTTTATTATTTCAAATGCTTTTGACTACATTTTTCAAATAAGCATATTCAATTATTTATTATTATTATTATTTTTTTGATTTTCCTAACTTTAGTTAATTTCTTTTTATTAAGACTAAATTTTGATTCGTGTTTTTTTGTCGTTGTTTTTCTCGGAAAAAGCTTATATTGACTATATGAGCTGGGAGGTTGTGGTAATGAATATTTTGGACATGAAGAAATTGGCAGATTTTTCCCGCAACTAAGTTAACGGGATAGATCAAAATGTTATCTCTAAATACATAATTATAATTAAAATAAAGAATTCGGTAATTTAGGTTAAGCTTGTAAAGGGAAAGATTATTAATACTTATTAATATCTATTTCTTTCAAAGTCTTAATTTTTCACTTAATATTCCAAATTAAACATGTATTGTGTGTGTGCCTGGGTCGTTTCTTCTGAAAGTTATTTATTTTTGTTTTAACTTTATCTTTAAAATAGGCCACCAGATGGTTGCAAAATCAAATTGATTTGTGAAATAATCGTCAACTTCCTTTCTTAAAGGTGTATGTTACGAAAGAAAATCTTTACACAGGTGTCTTTTGCATATTTTTCACAATGTACAAGATGCAACCTTGCATCTGAATAAAACGAAATGTTATGCGCTTACATCTCAATATATATATATATATATTCTTTCGCTGCTCGATTATATTTTGAAAAAATGTTAATTATATATGAATTCTGATTAAATCATGTTTTTTTCCTCTCATCTTGAGGGTCATGTGCAAATGTTTATTTTTATCCTCCCGAATTAATTATGTTGGAATAATTCTGTTTAAAACATTTATTTTTAAAAAAGAAGGAAAAATTTCTTCTAAATACTAAGTACACGAAATATCGTTTGCTTTTTACTGAAATTATGGGAAAGCTCTTGTTTGTTAATATCCTCTTGAGAATAAGATATCTATGTAAAATGTAAAACGGAATAAAAATGAATTCTGTGCATTTCACAATAGTATAAGTTTAATTTCTTTTTTTTTTTTATTTCTTCGTTAACTGATTAAAGTAGAAATGAAAATTACAAAAATGGCCTCCGTTTTTGCTCCTTTAAAATATATTCAAAACTAAAGGAAATATTTATAAATATGATTTTTTTTGCATAAATTTGGCTATTTGTGAATTTCTCGTCAACTAATTTGTGATTGTATTACTTTACCTCCCATTATTTACATCGATTTTCTGTTAGTACTTTTTAGCAGTGTTTGTAAAAAAAATAAAAGGCTGTATGTTTCAAGGTAAAAGAGAGGAATTCTCTCTCTCAAATAATAGAGCTGCCCTAATTTTAATTACAAGTTTGCAGGGGATTAATACAGGAATAAATATAGTTCTTCAAATTTAATTTTTAGCAGTGATATATATGTGCACTCACTTGATTTAAATTATTAAAAGAATTGTTTATATATATATATATATTTCCACTAAACGACTCTTCGTGTACAAGATGTATTAAAATCGAATGGTTCAATTCTATGCTACCGCCGTTATATGAAAGCTTATTATTCTTTTTTATATTATTCTTTTTTAGAAAGGACTACTCATGAATGCTATTCCATATACATAAATATATATCCAAAAAAAATATTTTGTGTTGTACCACTTTCATTTTTACAGGGGAAGAAACTCAAACCCGTCTAGTTTCATCTCGGCAGTAAAACGGCTTAGTGATTGCCCTTCCACTTTTTTTTTTATAAAAAATAAATAAATAAAATAAAAACTGGAGCAGAACTGAAGTAAAATTGAATGTAAGGGGGGAAAACTAGAAATTCGTGAGCTTTTTTTTAATACAAGACCGACTCCAAATTCCGGCGATATGGAAAATAAAAGCAATTATTGGAAACCAGACAATAAGATTTCTGAAATAACCGTTCTTCTATTTGCGTTTGTTTTTGTTGTCGCAATTGTTCTTTCTCGATTCTTCGCCCTGCATTTTGGTTGTCTAGTTTTTGTCAGTTTCTTTATTTCAAAAGCCTAAATTTTTTGTGATATTCTTTGAAAATGGATGAACTCTTTAAAATTCAGCAGTAACTTTATAAAGATTAGTTGATAACTATAATTTACGGAAAAACTTAAAATGTAAATCATGTGGTATACAACATTCACTCATTGCTTAATGCTCAGATAATGACTGTAGACCCAAAAAACCAACTAATAACGGTCATTTTCCGAAATATTCAGAACTCTTCAAATTTCAATTCTAACCGTCCCCAAGTTTTGCCGTTATATTTTTAAGGTGTCAGCTCAGGTTTTGTTGCCATCGCTTGTCTGCCACTCGAAATTACATGGTCTATCACCAAAAGCCCATTATGTAGTTAAAATGAAAATGTTGATTAAGAAAATCCAATCAACTTAAAGGATATTGGGAAGGATAATATTCGATAGAGCATGTACGTGATATATCGCTTAATCCTTTTTCATAATCGTAACTAATAACATTCAAAAAAATTTTAAGAAATCAATGATGAGAGATGATTATTTTTGTACCGAAACACATTTCTTTTTCAAATTGAGCTCTTTTCTTCATTAAAAAAAAAATTAGTGTTAAAGAAAATTCGATCTCGTACCAAAAAAAACCATGGCAACTGTGTGTGCGAGGCGTTTTTTCAAGGCTGGGGTCGGTAACCGCCGTTCACCTGACCTCGAACAGCGCTCGATGCTCAAGATCTCTTCTCTTGCTCTTTAAACCGTTACACCGTTTCTCTTTTCTTGTGTGGTTTTTATTTTATTTTTTATAATCCTTCCTGCTCACGTATGCTTAACCAGGTACTCACTCACATTGTGTTGTTTCTACCCTTTTCCACTCTCCGATTCGTCCTCTGGCGGCTATTTCAGTCCGGACACTCCTGCCCTTAATTTTTCTTTCATTATTGTTAACTTTGCGAACGTGCTTGTGATAGACCGGAAGATTTTCCTTTTATCTAAAATCGAATATTAGTTAAATGAAGAATCGGAATTATGACGGATAGATATATGGATGGCAAAACATATATACCTCTCCCTCTGTTCCGTTTGGAGGCATTATTTGTTGTGTTTATTTTAAGGGCCTGTTTGATTGTGTTTATTTCATCGTGCTGTGGGAAAATGTTCCTTCAGTTTCGAAACTAACTTTTTCCCCTTCCACGTGAAAAAAAGTTACCTTTTTCCCTTTAATTACAATTATCCTAAATGTGGAAGTTTTGAAGCAGTTCAAGCAAAAATAACAATTGTAGTACAATAACATTCGAAAATGAGGGCATCGTGCTAATTTTTGCTTCATTCCACCTTGTGTTGAAGACTGTCTTGTTTGTTTATTTGCGACTTCTCTACTGTATTTGATCAGACGAATTAATGTTACGGAACTATTCATATTGAAGAGTATAGGTACCTGAAGCATGAATTTCATGCATACTCGTGTGTTGTTCTTTTACCGATGTTACATTTACTGAGGAGATTTTTTTTTTCATTTGCAATGATTCTGTTTGTAATTGAATACAAATATATAATTTGGTCATTTACTTGTATGTTTGCATTAAATTATCTGTATGTTTCTATGTATGTATTCTAATTGCAAAATATGTGAGGCAAAGGAGGGTAGGGAAAATATCGGTGGGGATTATTTATTAGATTCGAATTCAATGAAAACTGATACTAAAATTTCTTTTATTAAGTACGTTTAAAAAGTAACTTAATTTCTTATAAAAACAGTGTAATTTGTTTCCACACAACTTTCGTTTAGAGCTTGTTCGGTAGTTAGACCCGAAATCTGAAGCTGTAGTCTTAATACTATTCTTTCTAGTGTCAATCATGATTCTTTCTATAATTTTATTAATTATGTCACGTTGAAGACTCCCATACTATTAAGAGCAACCAATTTCATCGTACGCGATTATGAATACTCGCCATATCAGTTGTGCAGGCAATATCAGGATAGCTAAACTTGTGAAACTCTTTATGAAAATTCTTTTTATAGTAAATTCGAATGAAGATATTGTTATCCATGTTCTAGAGTCGGTGGACATTAAGTCGATCGCGATCGACCAGGGGACCGCCTGAAGATTAGCAGTTAGTAATTCTATACCGAAATATTCAAGATTGGCTGACAATGTGCAGATTAAATCTTCTATTGACTAACTACAAGAACTAACTTTAGATTAACATGTTTTATTTTTTAATGTATTTTGAATTGTTTGATAATATATGCTATTAGTATATCTGTGGCTTCTGTTATTATGTTGGTATCGTGCGTTTTGCTTAAAGGCGTAAGTTTTTTTTTATATTGCAGTTACGTAAGTAAATACATATAAAGTATTTATTATTAAATTATAATAAATATTGTATACTTTTTTTCTTAGCTCACCATGCCTACACCCCTGGGTTGAACGCAACACCTTGAAAAAATTAGTAGTAGCCTGTACCCGGGGAAAGTTTGCCCACCCCTGTTCTAGAAACTCTTAAATTGTTTTATAAACATTGAAACTCAATATTAGTATATGTATTTTTACGTGTTGCTTATGATAACACTTTATTTATTTTATTAATTTTTCCCCTCCTTCAGAAACATCAGAGAATAACTTGAAGACTAAATAAATTTATTTTTCACAAATATAACACGTTTCACTGGTAAACTAGAGAACTAACTGATTGTAGTTTTTTAAAGTGCGTTTATATTTTTATAAAGCTAGTTCATTCATATATTACAAATAATATAAGCAATTCAATCGAAATCGGGAATCGAATCGCTTGTTTATATTTCCGTTTTATTAATTTGGTATGTTTAACGTTTTTCCTACCATCCTCACTAATGGAACATTTATTATCCTTAAACAGGTTGTTGTTGTTTTAAGAAAGAAAGCTGTTATTATAGAATTTCTTTAAAAAAGAATACCGAATACTTATTTATTGATAATACTTAAATTGCTATTCCTTTCCTTTTTAAAAGAAAGTTATCTAAATTGCAACATTACAATTTTCTATCACGCCATTATTTATAAATTTTTAGTGTAATTATGTTATTAACTATGATTTATGAAGAATTGTTTTGTTGATTCTATTACCTGATAAAGTGTACAAAAATCAATTTTAACTCTAAAAAAACAGCAAGTGGAGAATTATTTGACAATTCTCTTTGGATATTCTGATTCATATGCCACAGAGTTTACTTTAAATATGTATATATTACTTAAGCCTGTGTTCCTCCTTCCTTTCTCATCAATGGCACGACAGCGCAGGGTGGGCCTTGGCCTTTCTAAGAAATCCATTCCTTGCTGTCCTGTTCTTAGCCTGACTTTTCCAGTTTCTGACATTAATAGTTTTCAGATCTTTTTCTAGGCAATCGGAAGATGCACTTGAATCTTGGTCTTCCTTTTCAATTCCTACTATTATAGCTCACACTCTCCCTATATTTATTTATTTATCTTCGTGGAATTTTTAATCGTTAGTAAAATACATTTTAAAGCGCTCAATTGAGCTAAAATTTTATATACAGGATTATTTTGGATGACAATACAGTAATTTAATTATAATTAATAAAAATTAATTAAAACTAATTATTTAAAGAATTACAAATATAGCCACGCTGGCATCATTTTTGGCGACTTGTGTCAAAACTTGAAAAGGCTTTTCTCACATTTTAAAGGTGGCCGCGGTAGCCGAGTGGTATAGGTATCGGATCGTGGCATGTCTTGTCATGAGTTCGAGCCCAGTACCATTAAAGACCCACCGTGTAGGGGAGCGATGCACGTTAAATCTGTCGAGAGCTGAAACATCCTCCCGTTGGTGTGGTAGTTAGGAGAAGGGGTGCCAGCTCACCAGGTGTCGTACATGGTCCGTCGCCAAAAGCCCTCGTGTAGCTGAACAGTGCGACGTTAATATTCAATCAATCATATTTTAAAGCGATCATTTGAGCTGAAATGTTCTACACACTATTGTTTTGGGTAAAAATACGATAATTTAATTATAATTAATAAAATTGATTGAAACTAATTATTTAAAGAATCACAGATACAGCCACGTTGGTTTCATTTTTAGCGACTTGGGTCAAAACTTTAGAAGATTTTTTTTCTCATGTTTTAAAGCATTCAGTTGAACTGAACTTTTATATACACGATTGTTTTGGAGGACAATACGATACTTTAATGATAATTAATAAAAATTGATTAACACTTAATGTTGTGATGCTTTCATATGTATATACATATTTTTATATATTAATTGTAACTATATTTAATTAAAAGTAGCTAAAATAACTTTTTTTTTTGTTGTTGATCTAAGTAGGAATTGGCTTAAAAAATTTTTTTATATTACTTATTTTCTAGTACCTTATATCTGGTTCTTTAAAAAGTTTATAAATTTTTAAATTGGAGGGTTCTACAAATATCATCACATTTTAAACCTCCAAGAATACTTCTAAAGTTACAGGTGTATTCAGTGAATCGTTTCTTGCAGATTTAAAACACTAAAAAGTGGAGTAATTAGGAAGGAATAATAAATAAAAATTATATGATTGCTTTCTACTACGATAAATTTAAACAAAAACTTCAGAGGAACTAAAAAAGTACGACAAACTTTTGAAGTTTTGTTGAAGAAATTCCCGTCTGTATAAAGTTCGTTTTAAAAGCTCGTATAGCGAAGTTAATAAACAATCAATCAATCAAATTGGCTATGTAGTCTATGCGTCTACAATTAAGTAACTAGACACATAATCACAGTCTGGAGAATCTGTGTTTGTTATTAGTTATGGCCACTTCCATTAATATTGTCGTAACAGAGAATCAACTGTGGGATTCATCTTTCGGTTGCCTGTTTGCGTGACCACATCAAATTAAGTCACACACCATTTATTCACAACCAGTGTGTGTTACAGAACAATAGCAGTATTTATACGCGTTTACATGACAGAAGGATGCAGATGAAACCTTAGCTGTCTTTTTAGAAAATTTGTCCTATTATATTCAAGATCCTTCTCTGGTATCACGTTTTTGTCGGAGATTGTCCTTTTTAGTTCTTAGAGTTTTTGAAGGATAATTTTTTACCTTCATTTCGTGAGATGGGGCTATTTGTTTTTATTCAAGAATGATTTGTGGCTTTTATTTATATGCCATTTTCTTTTTCCAAAAATTGTTTCGCTGCTGTCTTTTTCCCTAATTGTCTCGTCAAGGGAAATGATCTGGTGCTGCAGTTTGATTGGCCTCTATCATCTCTGCCATTATTTCAAGATTACCGGAAGAAAATTTCGTGTGTTATGTTGTATTTCTCCCTAGAGGTCCTTCTTATTTTGCAGGTTTAACAAGTATTGAATTTGATTTTTTTTTTGAAAATTTGCATGTCGTAAAAAAAAATATCAAATTTATTATTACAAGTAATATTTTTCAACATGTAATGCAAATTCATAAGATTTTTTTTCAGTTATTCAATGGAAATTTTAATTGAAATTAAAATTTGCTATGTTCACAACTTTCATTCCTGCCTTCAAAGTCTTGCATTCTGTTTATTGCAAGAAATGATGGTAGTAGTTGTACATAATTTCATCAAGGGTAAAAATCTAGATTTTTAAACTCGAAATTTTATAACGTCTTTTTTTTAAAATTTTAATTAAAAAAATTTTTGTGTGTTGTATAAAACATTTTTCAATTTATTACTGAATGGTTTGCCATAGTTTCTAAAATAAATGTGTACACATCAATTTGAAATATGCTAAACAAGGACTAGGTAGAATAAGATAACCAGATATTTAAATTTATTTTTCTTAATATGTTAAATTACTAACAAATATTCTGTGTTAAAAACTAATCTATATCTTAAAGCAAACGCATTCATTTTCCTTCATACGTGTTAACTACTCTCTCGAGGTTTTTGAACTGTTACTGTTATGACTGTTGTTCATCGAACTATGCATTTCAATTTTCTTTCTTATTTGCTAAACTGTCAGTCTTTTCAGGCTCAATTAAATCTCTTTCCCTTTAGTTACTAATATTTGTACAAGCAATACGTTTCGTATATGAAAGAGAAGTAATTTAAACGGTACGTCGCCTTATGTCGTTTGTTCTAAGGTATGTAAAACATTGATGGACTACGTGTTCTAATGAAAGCAATCTTTTAATGAGATCAACCATTTCGGATCATCTTGATCGAAGGATTTTATCCTGATCGAAGCTTCTCCCCAGAACGGTCCGTTTGTTATTAAGGAGCTTCCGGTTGCAGTAATTAAAAAATTCAGTTATTTTCTTTAAGTAAATAGTATTTATTCTATCCACTTTGTTGAGTAATTATATGTAATTTATCTAAAATATATAATTACTTACATTTTATCTTAGAAGTATAACATGTGTACTCTTTTTAACACGATACAATGCCACTACCTTGTGAAAAGAAGTATGTAAAATTTTAAATGTTTAATATTAGAAATTGTAAAATGTTTTTTGTAGGTATTGAAGTCTTGAGCTGTCCGTGGGATTACGTAATGTTAAACAGGAGTTGAATTTTAATACGTCTTTTTATACATTAACCCGAATTTAAAATTTTTCTTTTATTCTGGTCTAAAAGGCCGCTATAGCCTAGTGCAGTGGTCTTCAAACTTTTTCAACTTATGAAACCCGTCGAACTTAAGGTGGAACCCCTGGAACAAGAAGTAACCCCCTTCTCCACACATACTAAGAAGAATTCTTGCTTAAATTCATAATTTAACGTCGAATCTATTGAAATGTTGATAAGTTGTTTCTTTTTCATTATCAGGGGCGTAGCTACCGCCATATCAATGATACGGGGCTACAAATCCCCACATGTATATAAGCAAAACTGTCCTAAAATGTCAAGGAGTTCCAAGAAGGGCATCCCAAGGAATTTTGATAGGATTAGATACATTTTTTATTATAGGTGTTTTTTCCACAAATACAATAAGGTGCATTTTCCAATAGAAAACTATTTACTTTTGCAAGACATTGTGCTAACGAGTATAAAATTATCACGTGGAACCCGAGATTGTAAACAATAGAATATTCTCAATCTAGTAGGGAGTATATGTAGAGAGATTTTTTTATTATATTATAATAAAAGTTTAAATGTGTTTCGAAATAAAGTAATATATGAATAAAATTTTCAGTTTTAAAGAATAGGGGATTGATCTTTAGATACTTGTAATTATACAAATTTCATTGAGAACATGAATCTATTTTGCATACATATTTATAAGTTTATTTTAATGTCACTCGTGGAAACCAGTTTGAAGACCACTGGTCTAGTGGTTATGGTCACGAATTCTTGGTCAGCGTGTCGCTGATTCGAGTTTTGTTGGCACTGAAGATCCGCTCTGTAGAGGAAGCTGATACACGTTAAATCTATCAATTCAACGTCCTCCCGTTGACGTTGTGTGGTATTCTGAATAGGGGTGCCAACTTAGGTGTCGCCTTCGTCATTTAACCAAAGCTGAAAATTACAAGGATCATCGCCGATGTTGCTGCTCAGTGCGACGTTAATATAACTAACTCATTGTACTCTAGTCCTAAAATTATACTCTTTGTCGCGTATTTACTGAAACTTTAATGTGGAGTTAAGTATCATAGTATTGCTAAACATAAATATATCATCGTATAACTTAATTTTTAATTTGATAGATATACATGAAAATATAATAGAAATATCTACTATAAAATTTATTGTCACACATAGCAACACAACACTGTGCTACACGTTATATGATAGACTTTTAAAAAATCTAAATCGGCTTTTTTTTCCTTTAGATTGTGTGAAGTAATTGTATTCAAATGCCACAAAAACCAAAATGTATTGCTTAGAACGTATTGTCTCGACTTTATGGATTTCATATCTACTCTATCACTATCACGTTCCTTAGATATTCACATGAATACGAATAGAGTCGAATTTTGGGCTGCCCCACACTCTTCCCTTCGAATAGTTTGTAAATACATACATTTTTTATTATTGTATGATCACGACTTTTTTTTAAAGAAAAAGATTTCTGTGGTATATAACTAGAAAGGAGACGAAGCAGTTTAAATTTTTTCTGCTTTTACACTTTTTTTATATTTAAATAACTGTCATGACGAAATGGATGGCTTGCATTTGCATTTCAGACTCGGATAACTGGTAATGTACAGTAAAATGTTTTTTTAAGCTGGGTATCTGTTTCCGAAAAAGAAAAGCATAAGTATAATTGAATGTGAGATATATCCTCTACCTAAACCAGATAGAAGTGAATTCACAGATAAAAATGGTCCTAAGATATTTTATAAATTTGCTGGCGGCATCATTGAATGAAATACGTTTCCTCAAATAATAGGTGATGGAGGGACTTAAAAAAAAGAATTTTTGTTTGTTCTTCTGTGTACGTTAACCTTTGGTTTATTGAACTTGGAGAAGCTTGATAAGATAGCGTTGCTAAAGCACGGAGTTCTTTTATCTTTTTTTTTAAAGAGATTCACCTGATTTTTATCCACTTATCTAAAAAAAAAATTGTGAATTATCCTTGTTGTTGAGAAAGGGCGTTGTTTTTATGTGAGAAAGCAGTAAAAAATGTCTTGAAGAAATTGAAAATGGGGGGGATTATATATTACGTTTTCAAATTTGCTTATTTTTCTATATATTGCAAACTCTCGGACTGTAAAATGTGGCTTCTATGAGAAATTTTTCAGTTTCGATTCAATTTTATAAAACGAATGAGTATTAAGAGTTTCAAATGTAGTTGGTGCATTCTTAGTAAAGAATAATAAGAAATAATCAAGAACTATACTTTAAGAATGCCCAGGCATACTGAAGTGTAGTGAAATCGAAGTTGCTTACAGACTATTTATCTAGAACTAGCTAGATTTTACTGAAATTTTACCTTGCATTAGGTAAAGTACTTATACGTTTTCGCATGGGTTACATTAATACAAATTATTGAAGGAAATAAAAGTTCTGTGCTTATGTGTATTACTGTACGCATTCAATAGTATATTTGTTGAGCAGCATGACAGACAGCAAAACAACGTGACATTTTTAGAAAGGAAAATTTATATTTGCGTGTAAGAAAAAAATATATTGTTTCCTGTATTGTTTAAAAATTTAAATAAATATATACATATATATTATAATATTTCTTACGTAAATCACGTCAGTTTGATAATAAGCCTGCCTACCCGTCCCATGAAGAATGAAGCGTATAATTTCATCTGCATTGCATGTCCACAAAAATCCTACAAAAGCAACTTTCTTGACAGTTATCGGACAAGATCTGTTCGAGCACATGTCACAAATATTTTGGGAATGGTATTTCCAAATTGCCCCCTTCTATGAAAACAGAGTGGTCCATATTCTGGATGTGTATATCATTTCCGAGGAGTAAGCCCTTCGAGTGAGTAAATTCTGCTGCAAGTCTGCTATTTTCTATTTTGAATAAGTGATGGGCGTTTAAAGATCATTTTTAGTGAGCGTTACAGTGCGGCCATTGTTTTCTGGTTCTGCCTCCTTTTTAAGTACTTCTGCTATTTCGGAAAGAATGCGGATATTGATATCGTGCTTTCTTTTTGCTATTATCCGTGACTTCTTTTTTCCGAAAATTCAAATGCCCCGAAACGAGAGGGGAGGGCTCTCTTTTGTTGTTACAGTAACATTTTAAGCTATTTACATAAAGGTATCCTACTTGACGTTTGAGACAAGTCAGAGGTCGATGCAGTAAAAGAGAAAGTTATTCCCCCTCCCCCTCTTTGAAAATGCATCAAGAACAATAGCAGCACTTGTGTACGTTGGTCTCTTTCTTTCAATTGCCCTGCGTCACAAAATGAATTGCATCTATTAACCATGCCCTATGCTATTTCCGTGTATGAAAATGGGTTTTTGAATATAGACATGAAATGGATGTAAATATTAGTTTCCTTTAAAGAAGAATCTACTGCGTCATATATTCTTCTGTAAGGTTTTTGTTTGCTGAAAACTATATTCTCGTTTTATTTTCTTTCTTCTTGCAGGAAAAGGTAAGTATATTGCCCTTTTCAATATTACAATCTATAGAAAGCATTTATTTTACTGAAAATTGCACTTTATTTTGATTTGAGAGAGAAAAAGAAATTGTTCTTTTTTCCTTAGAATGACCTTAGAGAAGCATTTAAATAAGCTTGGGAATTATATATCTCTGTGTTAACTTTAAAAAATCTTAGCAAATTTTGATTCCTTTAGGACTTTAATTGCGTACCTGTCTAGACGGGAAAGTAAACATATAATTATGGTTATATTTATTTTTTAAATATGCTTTGTTCTTTCTAGTGAGGTTCATGAACATTCCCTAAGCGAAAGTTAGAGGTATCTTTTTATTCAGCGTGTGCAGTTGAGATCTTTGTGTAAGTTTTACCATAAACAGTCGGACCTCTATTTAACGAAATCGCTAAATCCCCCAAAAAAATTCGTTTTGTGAAAAATTCGTTAAATAGAGATTCATCTTTCAATATTCTGTTCTTGGTTTCAGCAAAATAGAGCTACGTAAAGTGGAGGGTCCGACTGTAGTAATTTTAGTGTATGCCTATGATATACGAGTATATAGCTACAAAGCATTAAATTCAGACAAGGCATTTGTTAAAGAATGGAATTACAGTCGGGGCTCTGTTTAACGAATTCGTTAAATTCCCTCCCCCCAAAAAAATAAAGTTCGTTATGTAGAAAGTTGTTTAAATAGAGATTTTTCTTTCCGTATTCTTTTGTTGTTTCCAGAGAAATGTTCGTAAAATGGAGATTCGACTGTATTGGACTTTTTAAAAGTATGTGTTGTATGGAATATTCAAATCATTCCACTCTTATTTGCAATATTTTTCTTTTGATTGTTATGAATAAAGCTTTTTGCATTTATAGGCATGTACCAATTGCTCATTTAAAATTAAAAATTTATAAATAAAAGAAGTTGCGTCAACTAAATTGTTCTTAAAATTTAAGAACAATTTAATTGATGCAACTTGCTCTAGTTGGAGTTTTACGCTTGTAAAATACCCAAAACTATTGCCAAATATTATTGCTGATGAATGACTATACATTGTTCTAATTATGGAAAAAAGGACAATATCTTCGTGTCGTTGGGTTTTTGATTCCATTGAATGATAACGTAATAATTCAAATAAATTCCAACGTATTTATTATTCTATAAAACAACTATTATTTATAATAGGCAGATATTTTTGATTTCATCATTGCCAATTCTTGGTGACATTTCTTCACGTAAACTAATAATTAAATTCACACAGTGCATTATTGTCTGTGCAGAATGGTATTATATAACTTAAGTATTTATTTTTGGTAGTTATCTAAACAAAGAGTTAACTATGAGCTATATTTCATCACTTGATCAAAATCGTACCTATTTAAATCTTCGAATCAATTTAATTTTATGTTATGCGCGAGGTTAGGAATCGTTCGCTCATAAAATATTAAAAAAAGCATCGTGTTCATTGTGTCTGTATGAATTGTTATTTATGGATTCGCATTTTTATTGTGCTTAGTGTATGTAATTAGTTTTTGTACTCGATGGAAATAATTTTTCTTTTGTGATTTTATCAGTTGTCGAAGATTAAAATGCTAATTCAAGAAAGTGTTCATCACTTGGAAAATGAAAATTGCAAAATTCTTCCAAAATTCTTTTTTTCCAATAAACTTTGTTTACTTCTCTTTCATACTGTTTGACAGTGCTTCTGTTTTACCTTTCATTTCGCCCTCGTTCTTGATGAAGATATCCTACAAAAAGAACTTTTCGATCACAAATTGTTTACTCGTCCATCAAAAAATGACTCGATGAAAGAAGCACTGAGAACGGCACACTCGTTTCGTTGCACTCGTATGTCTGGCATTAAATCCCTCTTTAATACCACTTCTGTAATCCTTTGTCTTCTTACTCATTGCCTAATTAAGAGATGGCAAGAGCTTTTACTGGTCATGGTGAGTATCATTGGGTCCCCTGACCCGTTAACTCTTTTTGTGTGTGTGATGTGTTATTTTTCTGTTTCGTGGCTGGCCCCAATGTTCATCCACGTAAAAAATTGGACACAATTTCGTTTCTGAAAATCGAAAACTGCCAGATTTTTTTTCCTTTGTAGCCTTTTTTGAAGCCATTGACTGTAGCATATAGTGTGCATGTTGTAAAACTTTTATTATTATTTTGCGTTATATCGCATGCAACTTTTAATTCTGTATTTGTAGTCAATTCTATGCACCTTCTTTGCGTTTCTCTCTTTCGCTGGAATTACGTTCTATACTATACTATACTGTACTATATTGTTCTAAATTTGAAATTCGTCTCTCAAAGCTTTGTACGTATGAAGAGCTGCCTGTCTTGTAGAAAATTGGATTTTATTATTCTTAATGTGTGAAATCTTGTATCTCGCTCTTTCAGTAATAAAACATGTTTCCCACACAAAGTAATGAGCTAACTTGTTTTCTTATTTCTGAATACTCTCTCTGGTCTACTTCGCTTTAAACTCTTGGAGAACCGATGACTGTTATTGATTATAAGTGATTTATTTACTGTCAAGAGGAAGCTTTTGATTTGTTTACTTGTACGCTAATGCTTGAAAAATGTTTATCCATCGAATGCTTATCAATTCTTTTGAATCAAAAGTAATTCTTTTGAATCAAAAGTGTCAAATCCTATCAGGGCAATAAAAAATATAGCATTGGGTAGTTTTCTTTATAATTTGCGTTGCATTGTCTTTCAAAATAATTTTTAAAAAGTTAATTTTATGTTATTACAGAATAAAATTTTGGGGTATTTTTTTTTTCAAATCCACAATCTTCCGAATACGCCATTAAAATTAGTTAAGTGTATAAAAACATCAAATGCTAAGAAAAAAAATTTTCAATTTATTAAAAATGTTTCTTTAAATACGAAAATGTGTTTATATTAGAATTAAAGGCATCTAATATATATAAATTAATCATACTATCTATTTAATAGCATAGAGTTCCAGACTCCCACAGAGAACTCATAATACTTTTTTTTAATAATTCCAAATCATCTTAAAGCCATTTACTGCGTATCAGAACTAATCGGATTCCTATAATTCTATTAATTTCAAGCAGATTCACCTATTTTTTCCTATTACATCCCTGAAGGAATCGGAAAAAATCTTCGAGAAATTTAAATATTGCATATTGCAAGTAATCCAAACACGCACACAAATTTTGGTTTATAGAAAAATGCCATTAAAAAAATAACCAATTTTCTATGTTGTAGCCCATTTGGACATCTTAGTGAATAATATCTCCATTCTTATATCACATTTGCAGAAAGTATAAGTTTTATTTACGGTAAGGATAATTTTGCAGCTCGCGATATTCTTAACTACTTTACAAAATACGATTATTTTGTGCAATATTATTATTTTTAATGTGTTTTGTAACAAATATATCCCATAGCTGTTTCTATTTTTATTGTGTTGCTTCTATACATTCTTAATAGGGAACAGTATTGCATTGCACTGACCCACCGCTGCATCAACTTCGATTCATGTAACTTTATAGCGTTGCTTATTACTAGAGCTAGGCATATTTGATCATTGTATTATTATTAAATTCTCTATGTTTGTATACATGAAAAATAAGAAAAAATATAACAATTTATTCAGTTTTAAATTTTCTCTCCAATTAATGTTTTAATGGACCCAAATCTAATATAAAGATATATATATTTTTATATGCGGCCCACGCGCGAGATTATGTTTTTCCGAAGTGACCCGCAAGGTCATTTGGGTTGGCCACCCCTGATTTAGAGGCAAACATTGCGTCACGAGATTTTTAAGAAGGAACTTCGTCAAAAAAGAAAAATACTACTCAACTTTCCCAATTAGTTATTGTTATTCAAATCCAGAATGCATAAGTACTTAACTTTAAAAATTGTGGTTATTAATTAAAAGCGTTTATTAATTTATGCAAATTTTCAAGGATATAAGTAGTTTCTTAATCACCGAATATGTCTTCTGTGAATTTTCTTCTGATATTCCTTTAAAAGAATTTTAACCTTCTGTGTCTTAACACACGATTTACCATCCGTCATTTATGCTAGGCGAAGCTTCCGAGTTCAGCCCGCTCTCAAACCTGTAATCTCCGCCACCATTATACCGTTCTCGGAAGTCACTGTTTTTATGTTTCATTAACATCCAGAGGCATGCATATTATAACAGATTGGAGCAGTTAGAAAAAAAAACGTGCGTTTGATGCATCACGAATGTAATTTTATTTTGCCATCCGTAATCAGCGGAACGAACACCCAAGAATTAAGTACTGAGACTGTTCCTCTTTTGCGTGGCTGAGATATACTTCTTTGTCTCTCGTTATCCAATAAAGGACCGTTCATTCTTTTAAATTGAGCATTACCTGCCGATAAAATTAAAACGGATTTGCATTGTGTGATTAATTGGTTACTGATAACCTATCCATTGGATTGGTTAAGGTCCTTATGGTAATGCTGAACGTAGTAAATGATGCATTCCTTTGTTGATGTATTGTTTTAAAAAAGGATCTTCATATCTCTTTTCATTGGAAGTTAAGTTTTAAGAATTGTTTTGATCTGAGGTATGTTAATATCTTTAAGATTAATTGTTATGTGAATTGTATTTAAATGTATTTTCATTTCGAAAATCGCATAAGCGGAAGGACGATGGATTCAATTTCTTGAAAGTGAATATGATAACGTCCAATTATTTTTTTTAAAAAACCAGAAGCGAAGTAAATAAGGTTTATCTATTTCGGTAAAAGTTGCGTTGTGATAATTTCAAAGCCATGAATATTTTATCCGAATCTAATTAATTTTAATATATTTTTGCGGATCGACGAGTTGTCCCATTGTGTACCCAGACCGATGTTGTTCTGAATTTAAATGAGTGTTTTTATTTTTTGAAAACTTTGAATGTATAGGGTGTCTGAAAAGTAGGACTATACTTTCAAAAATGAATTTAACAAAGATTTTCAGTTGCGCTTTTTTTTATGTTCTTTAAAGAAAAGATTACAGTTTCTGTTTAATGAATGTCCACTATTTCCAACCTTCTCGTTTCAAAATAGCTTCCCCACAAGAACAAGCGCAAGTTTTAGCACGGATTATCGAATTTAAATCTGCAACACATATACAACGCAAATTTCGGACTATAAACGAAGTCCACTTTCAAGATGCACAATTTATTCGTGGCATTCAAGATTTATGAAGATGGTAGCGTATTGTCAAAAACAAAATCTGGCCACCCTAACAGAAGCAGAAATGCCGTTACTCGTATAGACTTGGATGTGTTGCACGCAATAAAACATTGTAAGAAAAAACTTTTGGTATTTTGTTTATTTGTAATTAAAATTTGACAGTGTAACCATACTTTTTTCAGACACCCTTCATACTTTTCAATGATTATATCATTTTTAACATGCCGTTGCTAGACTTTTGTCTAAATTAATTAGCATTCTTTTATGCTTCAAAAGTTATTGAATTGCAATTGTTGAAGATGCTTAGATAATGTTGCAAGCATTCTGATTTCAGGCTATTTCTGTTGTGTGTTGATTATGCTTATGTTTTTCTTATTACTTTTGTCTTTTTATTATATTGTATTAAATTAATACATCACTTTGCCTTTATTGGATCTTCAATTTCATAATTTCCTTCACCGTATGATTCTGTGCAAGTAAACAAAATGTTTCTTCTACGTCTCATTTCACACTTCCCCTTTAAAATAGTCATTTCGCTGAAAGTATTCTACGAAAAGATTAAAAACAAGTTTTTAATCCCCGGGACTTTTAACGGGAACTGCTTTGACTTGAGTTGTTAATCGCCACTGTGAAATGTATCGATCCTTGACGCTTCAGTTTGAATTTCTACTTAATGTAGCTCGTGCTGGACACATTACTGTGTCCTTTTCAATATGTTACCTTTCTCTTTCACCGGAAGCCTTCGTGTTTGAAAAAAGTATTGTATTCCACTGGCCCTTTTGTGTACCATTTAGTGTAGATTTCACCTTACCTTAGCATTCATTACCACTTAGCTTCTTACTCGCACATTTTACTGCATAAAATTCTTTTGTTTTTAACTACGAATTATGGAAAAATGTCCTTCAAACAGTTTAGCAGTATCTGATGCTTGGCAAGTTTTATGGAGTATTCACCTTGCCTTCTCTTTATACTTCGTAAACTTTTTTCTGTTTTCTATATGTTGACTATATGATTAATTTTCATGTTCAGTAAACCGGAAACAGTTTTTAATCACCTTTTCCCCTAAATTTCATTGATTCGTATACATATTTTTTTTAATTTAAGCCATGTATATATATTAAGCCTTAAATTAAGCGTACGGTATAGTTAAATTCTTTCTGACCCTCTTCTATTCAAAACCCGCAGTGTAGAGGGGACCAATGTACGTTAAATCTGTCGAGGCTCAATGCTCTCCCTTTGGTGTGGTGTGGGCCGTGGTAGCCGAGTGGTATAGGTATCGGATCGTGGCTTGCCTTGTCACGGGTTCGAGCCCAGTACCACTAAAGACCCGCCGTGTAGGGCAGCGATGCACGTTAAATCTGTCGAGAGCTGAAACGTCCTCCCGTTGGTGTGGTGTTAGGAGAAGGAGGTGCCAGCTCAGGTGTCGTCCACGTCACTTGACCATGGTTCAAAATGACGTGGCCCAAAGCCCTCGTGTAGCTGAACAGTGCGACGTTACTATTCAATCAATCAATTGGTGTGGTGTGATACTTAGGAGAAGCGTTGCCATCTCAAGTGACCGAGCTTCAAACTTACCAAGTCTGCCGCCTGTAGCCCTCGTGTTGCTAAATAGTTCGACGTAATATAACTCTCACTCACTCTGTTGATTCAAAATAAATGAAAAATTTACTGGCTAATTTTTTGTTGAATGTTTCAGATTTCAAGATATATTTAAGATGTTTTTGTGTTTCTGGTATCACTGATTGCAATGTAAATGTAAAAATTTCAATCGCCTATTTAAAATCCTTTTAGAACTATTTTGGATTAACACTTTAATTTTCTTTATACTTCAACCTTTTTCTAGTTTTAAAATCCTGATTAATTTCTTTATCTTAAAATAGTTAAGTTTAATACTGGTAATGACATACCATTGATTTTTCTGAAGGTACGTGTTTCTGCAATGTTACAGTATTCGGAGAATTATATGGTCTGTTCTGAAAAAAAAAATATTTTTTTTTAGTTTCTGATTTCATAGTTCACTGCCATCTCAGAACTATTGTACCGAAAAACGATTAATATCCCGTTCTTAATTGGAAAGTTTAATTAACTATAAAAACTTTCAGTTGCGTATCCAACCAACTAGAACTATTAAAATAAAGCACTTATAGGTGTGAAAGGGTTATTGAACATTCGAAAGAAGTTTACTTTCTTAACTATGTAAGCAATAAAAAAACATGATTGTGTTAACAAAACTCCAGCTAATGTTAATTGATACTCTTCCATATGAAAAGTGAAATCGATTCAGTTATCGATCACTGATTCGAGTTAAGTATAGCTTAACTGAGCGTTTTTGTGAATTTTTACCTCTTTTTACTAATTTCGATTTTTTTTTCCTTGTGGTAAATATAGTGACTTGGGAATAGTGCATGCGCAAACATATTAATTATTAAAATCTGTGTGTATTCTATTTATACATTGTAGCACTTCTATCATTTAAATACATAAAAAATTTAAAACACATTTGTAATGTGCGCTCTTCCTTCAAGAATTATTGTTTTGAAGTAAAAGTACGTTGGTTTTATTGCTCTACTATTACCTTTCACTGAATTCAACTTTTTCCCTTTCGAGGCGATTGTTGGTACTTATCACGTTGCCTATTTTCTGTATTTAAACACGTACTAATTGAAAATGTTTCAGGTATCGTGAAAAATATTTTAAGTTAAACAGAAAAAAATTTCATTATAATATACACTGCTGGACAATTGCTAAGGACGGATCACAAATTGCTATGTAGCATAACATTAAGCGAGACATGAGGCCTAGTAGGATAAAATATAGTTGCCACACTGTTCAGACATTAGAATAAAGAATATTTATTGTTCTGGAAAGTACAAAAGCTGTGAAACATCTGAAAAGAAAAAAAATGTTCATTTGATCTGCGTACGGAGAAATGGAACAATACATCTAAAAGTCAGCAGGCACCTTAAAGAAAGGTATCAGTACGGGATATGTCCACCGTGGAGTGTGATGCAACATTCCACACGTCGTACCATACTTTGCACAACATTATCCAGCAGCTGTTGAGGCAATTTATCCCATTCCTCTGTGAGTGCACGGATGAGGGTGTTCTTGTTTATCGGAGGATAGTTTCTACCAGCAACTTGCCTCCCCAAAGCATCCCACACATTTTCAATGGGGTTTAGATCTGGAGAACGCGCTGACCATACGAGACGTTGAATACCCTCGCTGTCTAGACAATCCTGAACAGCGAGTGTTCGATGACATGTTGCGTTGTCGTCCATAAAAACAAATTTATCACCGACAGCACCACGGAAAAGACGAACATGAGGAAGTAGAACTTCATCAATGTATCGTTGGCCCGTCATAGTCCCATTCGCAACCACATGTAGGCGCGTGCGGCCATTGATCATGATGCCGGCCCACATCATGATACTGCATGTCGGATATCGGTCCTTTTCCTGGATATTTTCTGGACGATAAGCAGTACCACTCTCGCGCCAGATCAGTTGGCGTCTACAATCCGATGACAGACTGAACCTACTCTCATCTGATAATAGTACGCATGTCCAGTCCTGTTCAGTCCAATTGTGATGCTCACGACACCATTGCAAACGGGCAGTACGGTGCTGTCTGGTCAATGGGACACACACAACAGGTCTGCGTGCGTATAGTCCTCCTCCTCCCCTCAAACGTCTGGCAACAGTTTTTCAGGAGATCTGCTTTCCTGAGGCAGCAAAAAACTGATTTGCCGCCTGCTGAGCTGTGGTGCGCCTGTTCCTTTTTGCTGATAGGACGATATATCTGTCTTCTTCAGGCGTCGTACTTCTAACACGACCTCCCCCGTGCCGTCTACTACACATTCCAGTAGTTTTAAATGACTTCCACAGCCGTGAAACAACGCTGTGAGCGATGTCGAACTCCCTGGCAACATCTGTTATTTTTCGCCCTTCTTCGATCTTTCCAATAATTCGGCCACGCATAAAATCATCTATGTGGTGTCGGGAAGACATGCCAAAAATTTTAAGTTCGTCTATTAAATCTTTCCTGTAAAACTTTGACTTGAAACAACAGCTGTCCACACGCGTCAAAACCTTTAAAGCTCTTATGAACGCTATCACGTGATGAACAGACGTGGGAAAAAAATTTGCATACTCATACTTCTTCTTACTAATATTCCGCACTTATTCTAATTTTCCACATTTTGCTTCCTTTCATTTTGTGGTTGCTATGGATGATAGTGTTATCCGTCCTTAGCAATTGTCCAGCAGTGTATGTATATTTATAGATATATTATTCTACCTGTCGAATTGATTTGGTGTAATCGGACCTAGAACAGTCTTGTGCCCTTTAGGTGCTGTTCCAAATCAGAATTTCAAATAAAAAGGCATTTATTAAGGTTATAGTGTTTTCGAACACACAAAAAAATTTCCTGATGTTTGTCACAATTTGGCCGAACTTTGCATATTTAGCAATGACGTTTGTATCATGAGGTCGGTTTCACGCACACTAGTCTATATATATATTCAATAACACTACCCCTTGATGGTTGTAGCTATTATTTTCATTGAACAGTATTTAAGAATTAAGTTTATCACTAATAAAGTAGTAAGTGTTTCGTTTTTTGATGTGTGTTTCTTCCTTAAAAAAGGTGCATTATTATTATTATTATTGTTATTTGGCCATCGAGAGGGCTATGTGGAGACTATTGTTTTGGACACTGTTTAAAGGTTCACCGGATCACCTACCAAAATTTTAGGTACCGTATTTTCCTGTATATAATCCGCAGCGGCGTATTATCCGCAAAGCCTTTTTTTCGAGTAAAAAAAAAAAAACATTGTATAATCCGCGGCAGTTTTTAGGCCGAATAATCCAAAATATAAACTGCCGATAATGAATGTCATAAAGACAAAATACACAATATAATTGAAAATAGAAGTAAGAAATTGTACAGGGGGGGAAAAATTATTACGAAATGTCTTTTCAAATATGTATAATATTTTTTACGATAATCTCAATAACACAAAAAAATTCTTTGCTACTGCCATCTATGTTTTGAGTTGTTAAACAAAACATTCCATGCGGAAAAAATCTTTCTTTTTTTTTTTAATTTAGCAAGTTAACAGCAAAAAAATTTAGATCAAGACTGCTTCCCCACTGTCTCTTTTAAAATCCTTTTATTTATTTCTTCCTCTAATTCTGGCCTGTGAGGTTTACCAAAATGATCGGCACTTTAACGTCAATCACAATTTTCGAAGTTTGTCTTGTTTTTTCTCCACAAACGAATATTCAATTCGTCAACGTTGAAAAACCTTGCAGCTTCCCGATTTTGGTAGCCTTTTAAGTTTGTAGTGTAACTTAACACTTTCGCTTCAACTTGATGAAAACTTTCGAAGGACTTAATAGCTCTAGTCTAGAGAGAAAATTGGAAATGGCGCCAGCGACTAATAACTATTTTTTCCTTCCGAGGAATCGAATTCGTTTTTGAATGTAATTGGACAAAAACTAGTTATAGCTGAAATACGTCATCCGAGTCATGAAAGCGCCATCTGTTATTTATTTTATAAAACATAAACGGCATTTCTTCCAAAACTTTATTGTTCGCTTTTCTGATGGAGAATGTTTTTTCCTCAGATAATCCTCGGCGGCGTATAATACGCACAACGAAATTTGAAACTTTTTTAACACATAATCCGCGGATTATATACAGGAAAATACTGTATATATATACCTGAAACAATTTTTAAAGATTTATGCCATTACTGGCATAAACAGTGATTTATTATTTTTAAAAAATACCCTATGCAGAAATTTGCAAGGAACTAATTTTAACCACCAAAAGTCTATGTCAATGGTCTTCAAAATTTTCGACACACTGAACCTTTAGAACTATATGGTGTTTTCGGGTAATCCCATTTCCCAGTTTTCCGGGAAGAAAGGTATTTTTCTTTCATTCTGACCCATCTTTTCATTCGCCCTTAAACATGTCATAAAAAACGAATGTACTTTTTATCACTTTTGTTGAGCTAATACTTTCCTAAGTGCATCTCTTGTACTAGTAACCGAACTAACGTATGCAAAGAAATAAAAGTTGGAGGAAATTATTCAAGACAGGGGCTGCCGGAGACGAATTCCTATTTTAAGTGCCCCCCTTCCCAGGAAGTATGGCCTGTGCGTTGGAAAATACGGCTTTACATACTCATTTACATACAAACTCAATAGAGAACGTGAATAAATTCTGTATACACACACATTTTATAATTTTATTTATTTACTTTTTTGATTCGGGGAACCCTAGAGTTTTGTGGAACACAGCTGGAAGACCACTGGTCTTCAAACTATGGTTCACTGGTGTTATTGAAATTTGTGTAATGATCTTTGAAAAGAACAAATATGATAAAATAGTTCAGTGAAAAATAACTATATATAATATATATATATATATATATATATATATATATATATATAATATGGCATGCAGCCAAAAGCAAAACACAGTCTTCGCGCGCAGGCGCAGCTAAGTGAAACAAAAACTGAAACTATGAGAACTGAAACTGTGGAAACTTTTGAACTAGTGAAAGTAGAACAAAAACTTTGAAGAGAGAAGCAGCGGAGAGAACGAGAGAGGTGCGCGAGCAGGCGTTACCTTCTGCATATCATCGTCAAACTTATCTGTTAAAATAGCTACCTTTTTAATTAATTTTTGTTTAAGTTTTAAAATAAAATAGAAGAAAGACAAACGTCTTGGACCCCTTGTTGTCTCCCACAAATTATGGGGGCTCGGCCGGGATCGATAAAATTTCGATTTTGAACCAAAGTCTGGACAATGAACAAAAGCGTCCGTGAAGGAGACGCTCCGCCATTTTTCGGAAACTTCGTTCAACCTGTGTAGAGGTTTGAACTCAGCATGAAGACTCCGCCTGTGTAGAGGCCGGGATTTGGAAACTTCGTTCAACCTGTGTAGAGGTTTGAACTCAGCATAAATATTCCGCCTGTGTAGAGGTTGGAACTGTTGAATAAAATAACCTGTGTAGAGGTGTATTTTTCAACGAACCATCGACAAATATTCCGCCTGTGTAGAGGTTGGAACCCATCGACGAAAATTCCGCCTGTGTAGAGGTTGGAACCACTCACATATAACCTGCGAAGAGGTGTCAATTCGAACAATTTCAACTATATTACCTGCGAAGAGGTGAAATCACAGTGGAATCGAAGTTTTTCTTCATTAGATACATCGTACGTGCGAGCAACAAGGGAGCTAGAAAAAAAAGGTAGGATCTTTCCATATTTTTCTAAAATGTATAAAAACGCTCTTAAAGAGGATCTCGTAAGAGTTGTTGAGGATCTAGACGGTACTGTGGAGAGTACGGACACCATAGCTAAACTAAAGACTAAAATTGAGAACAGTAGTACATTTGAAAGTGATCCAGATTTCGTTGAAACTTTAATTCAAAACTGTATAAATGAGAGGGTATCGCGAAACGAAAGAGAGGTAACTTTAGAAGAACAGAAAATTGAGCTCGCGAAACTTCAGTTAGCAAAATTAGAAAAAGAAATCGAACTTCAAACGGCTAAAAATAAAGCATTAAGTTTAAATCCTGCAGCTAAAGTCGAAGAAAAACAGTTCGAAACTAACATAGAAAATATGATAAACAGTATTAGAACTTTATCTCTTCCTGTTCCCACCAGATCTGAAAACTTTAATCTGTTCTTCCAATCATTAGAACGCGCATTTTTAACCAAGAAAATAAATGACGAATATAAATCTGAAATTTTAATAAATCTTCTGGGCGAAAGAGCTCATAATGTCTTATTGTATATTAAAGAAGAGGAATTAAATGACTATGAAAAACTAAAATCTATAGTACTCAGAGAATTCCAATTAACCCCTCGCGAGTGTTTAAACTCATTTAAAAATGCTGTAAAATCATCAGGCGCGACATACATCCAATTTGCTGCAAGATTGACGGCAAACTTCCAATATTATTGTTCGTTAAGAAAAGTTAATTCCTTTGAATCTCTATGTGATCTTTTAATTTCTGATAAATTATTTGAAACTTTAAATAAGGAAACCACAACTCTCATATTGGCATTCAAGAAGCGGAAGATTGGTTTAGGCCTATTGATTTAGCTAAAGAGTGCGATATTTACATTTCATCTAGAAGCGGATCACGTAAGGAAATTCCTATTACTTATGGATATACCCAAGACCCCTTTAAAAATAGATCACGAAACTTTAAACCAGAGATTAAAGAGAACTATCCCCAATATCTTGAAAGAGAAAATAAAAATATTGCTATATATGCGGTGATTCATCTCATTGCGCAAGAGACTGTGAGAAGCGTTTTAAACCTAAAGAATCCCACATCCATAATAGAATAAACGTGAATACTTTGAAAATCGAGAGCGAAAAACAAAATAGCGATGACTTCGCAAATCTTCAATATGTAAACATTTTTGTGGAAAATCAGCCCGTAACAGCCTTGATCGATTCAGGTTGCCAGATCCCAGTTTTAAATTCCTCACTAATTAGAGTGCACAAACCTTCCGAAGAGATCATAACATTAAGTTCATGTTTTGGCGAACAGCGAATGGTAGAAGTTAAACCCATAAATATTTCTCTTAATCAACTCTCTACCGGTCTAAGTGTTCGAACGGTAATATCACCGACCTTGACCGAAGAATTTATTATACATCCCAGTGTATATGCTGAAATAAAGAAACTAGGCCACGCAAAGAGCGATGTTTTATTGAGTGAAAGTGGATCCTCTTTGGGTGTTCATTTTAATTCAAATGTTTCTTTTTCAAATGTGATAGAAAACTCTAGTTGTGATTTGTCACATGTTAAAAACTTTAATACTAGAAATGATTCGAGTTCTCTAATTAAGGATTATAAATGTAATAAAATTAAGAGTACTAAGTTAAAATTGAGTATTATAAGAGAAAAATGTTCTGATATAGTATTGTGTAAGAAAGTAAATGGTGCCATGAAAACGAGTTCCGTGAACTTCAACGCCCCTTCACCTATGAAGAGTAAATATCGACGGTTTGTGTTGCTCCGGAAAATCTTTCAGCCCTGGCAGTGGAAACGGAGGAAAAAGAGAAATCGTTTTGAACAGACGTCCAGAACTCTACAGAGGAAAATATCGATGCGTTCAACCAAAGATCAACTTGTTAAAAACGACGTTCTTATGCCTGTGAAACACAATGTTTTCCTGTGGAACCTTCCGGATGTCGAAGAGGTGCCTTCACATGATGGAGAAACTGTTTACTTCAACAAAATTATGATATGTTAAATCTCTATGTATTTGTCGTATAGTCCTTGTCTGTTCCGTCTTTTTTTGTATGTTTCAGATTCTCCTCTGGTATCCATGGAAAGGAAAAAAGGAATACGTACCGCTGCGGACAGCGTACAGTCAGGCTGGCCGTTGTGGCATGCAGCCAAAAGCAAAACACAGTCTTCGCGCGCAGGCGCAGCTAAGTGAAACAAAAACTGAAACTATGAGAACTGAAACTGTGGAAACTTTTGAACTAGTGAAAGTAGAACAAAAACTTTGAAGAGAGAAGCAGCGGAGAGAACGAGAGAGGTGCGCGAGCAGGCGTTACCTTCTGCATATCATCATCAAACTTATCTGTTAAAATAGCTACCTTTTTAATTAATTTTTGTTTAAGTTTTAAAATAAAATAGAAGAAAGACAAACGTCTTGGACCCCTTGTTGTCTCCCACATATATATATATATATATATATATATATATATATATATATATATATATATATATATATATATATATATATATATATATATATATATTACGTGCAATACACGAAACCATACATTTCTGATACAGTTCACTGCATCTTTGTAAGATGGTATCCGACCAAGTCCTTTTGGGTGACGTGGCCAAAAAGAGTTCGCCATTGAGATCCAACCCATCGGTCGAATATCTAATTATGAACAAGTGATGGTGAATTCCATTTGCGTTTTTCTTCTAACACTGCAGCCTTGCCAGTCAAATTGGTTACTCACTTTGCGCCGCTTGAAAATTAACCCCTGAACGAACATCTATCATCGTTAGGTCATTAATATTCTGAGAAATGCAGTTTGGCTTTTAATATGGCTGCGGTGCCCCAGGGAGCGCATTGCGATTAATGGCCTTACATATATTATGAATGCTCTCTTTTTCCTGCCTATCATCTTTTGCAAATTCAGCCACCTTGGTGTCATCTTAATAAATGTGGTAGACAAGTCTCTGCTTACCTGTTAATTAGGGTGAATCCCATCCGATTCTGGACATCGCCTCATTCTTAAAGAGTTTATTTTTATTGACAGTCTTTAATGCTGGTCAAAATATCAGCTACTGAAAGCAACAGATTTTTACACACATTATGAATTGTGATTGTAAATGCACGCAAACATGAAGGTTTTTATGACTGCAATATTGGGCGTTCATGATAGGATATTTATCAGTCCCATTGAGGCTGAAAGTAATGAAGCACTAAAAAAAATGTTCCACTCCTCATTATGAAAGTATTGAATATTATAATGAATATCCATTTAATCATTAAGTTGAACATTAGGTGGTCGTTAAAATTGAGTCGGCTGCAACCTTGAATGAATCCGCCAACGTTTCGCGAGTGGTTAAGGCGTTGCAAGATGTTTAAAAAATCTCTTGACTTGGAAATGACTGCGGTCTCCTAGAGTGCCTCAAACATACCTGCTTATTGATTTTTTTTTTCGCAGCGTCGTATTTTCACTGTTGCGAAATTATAGTCGTGTTTCTTTTTGGTACAATGTACCCATTACTGAAACCTGATCTTTGTTTCTTTCTTTTATGTTACAGAGGAAGTTAAAAATTACAACTAGTTTTTCACTATAAATTCTTACTTGACTGTGTTATTAAATTAGAATTTTTTTCTTAATCAACTGTGTCACACGCCTTCTAGTGAAATTCAAAGACATTAAAACGAGAATATTGTTAAGAACGTGTCGGTTGTCGTTACTTCCAGCCTCCAACTTCTTCAAGCCTGTTGAAATTTACTGTATGCATTTAAATTTGTTGTCTTCACCTGTATAATACGAGCTAAAGTAGGTAATATAATAGTATGTGCAACTTATGATTCTCTCGGTATTCATTGCCCTGTTTATCCTTTGCTTTTGGGGTAAAATTTTATAATCTGCTGTTAAGAATTTCTTTACTTAAGGTTCTAGATTATCTTGTTTATTTCTGGGGTCATCATCGAGTTTTTTGAAGTTTTAATGACAATTTGCAAGTTCGAAATGTCCCCTCCCTATTTTCTATCTTTATTGAACCAAATGCTTTTAAAAAATACTAACTCCTTTACATCGCTTCATACGTTGAAGTTCTGATTTGGGTAATATTAATGCAGAGCTGTTCGACGCACATTAGTTGCCAATAACCGCGGTGCCTTAGAGTGTGATGTTAGTGAAAAATCAAATCAATCATTGAACAATACACAATAGGAATTCGTCTTTTTGAACCACTATCATTTGATGAGGACACATCTGAAGTAATTCTTCATTCCTCCTACACAGTACCTCATCAAGACCTTTTGTTGATTTAACGCTCAGCAGCATACTATTTTTATTATATTGAATCTAAAACCCGAGACCTCTGGTAGTTATTTTGCATTTTTAAACATTCATTGCACTTCTCACAGAAATGTTTGCAAAAAAATGCTCTTTCTTTTCATCTTGGGGGAAAAATAGTCATTGTTATATTAACTAATTTTATAACACTCACGCTATTGAAATAATCATTCTTAAAATTTCCAGTATATTTTACAAGAATATTCCCTAGGGAATCATGAGGAATTGCATTGTCTGTCAGATATTGCGACGTCATTATTTCAGCCCTGTACGTAGAATTCAACTGTATTCCGTAGTGCACAGAAAAAAGTTTTCAGGAGGGGGATGCTCCAGGGTCGAAAGTCCACCATTTTGGTATCATCTTCAATACGCCGCCCAACATATTCTTTTGATTTTGTCGATTTCCGGGAACAAAAGCAATACAAAATTAATTATTAATAACATACATAATTAAATTTTACGTAATATATACTTAGGATTATAACCAATAAAAAAAATGCCTGTGGAGGGGGGTGTCCGGACCTCTAGGATACCCCCTTATGTGACCATTGATTGTATTTAAAAATGTTTTACTTACAATTAAATTTTTCATATATATATATATATATATAAATTCTTCCTTAAATGAGATAATGCGTCATTAACACTTTTCAGATGTCGAAAAGTTGGAAATAGATTAAGTAGATAACTGTGCAATTTTTTTTTTAACGTATATACAATATTGGTAAAATATGTGCACATTCTTTACTCATGTATTTTGTTATTTAGTCAGTTTTTATAGTTTAAGCAAAATTTAATATTTTATTCTGTCTTTTATTTATAAATATAATTTACTCGAAATAATACCAAGCGGTTAAACATTTAAATGTTTTGGAAATCCATTTTTGATAACTATCAAATATCAAAATACGGATTTTCAATGCAAAAATATATTAGTCATTTACTTTTAAATGACAAAAAAATTTCTTTTTAAAAAACCTATTTTCCGAAATGAATGTGAAATTCGGGCACATTTAGAATTCGCATTTAATTTTTTTTTTAATTTCCTTTAACAAAAATAGTATATTATACTAAAAAAGGCATTCTTAAGGAATAATAAAAAAAATTGTTTTGGTACTTGTATTAATTCTACTGGTAAATACTTTTTCTTCATTGCTGTATTGCTTTTGATAAATGTCATTTCTCTATAGAACCCTATAATTTGAAGCAAATAATGTCCTTAGAATTTAAAAATGCGATATTGCAAATTATCGTGATGAGCTATCAAAAATATGAATATTCATTTTCCGAAGGGGAAAAAAACGCATTTCCATTACCAATTTTAATATTGCATTTTTCTAAATAAAAATAAAACATTTCTGTTGTATTTAACTTCGTGACGGAACTTTTGATGCAGATTCGGGGTTTTTTTTTTTTTTTCCTAATCCCGGCCGTCCAGCTGTGTGCTGGTCATTCACTTTCTGAAAGCAAAGGAAAGGAACCCGGCTATTAAATCTTAAAAGAATCCGCCGGGCATATGGAGGTTAGTTTTTGGTAGACATGCAGTCTGAGACTCTTTCCTCAAGAGAAAAAACATGAACTTGTTCCCCATTCATGAACTCGCTTCCACGCTTATCTTCTCCAACGGATCAGTTTCGTGTGTGTGCAACTCGCGATTAAGGATGGTTGAATCAAGCAAGTTGTTCAAACAGACTTGCGTCTGGATCTCTCATATCCGTCTGTTGAGGTCTGGTGCTGTTTGAAAATACTTTAAACTACTTCAAAGTTTTCTTTTGTTCGGTTTAAAATTATCTGTCTAGTCCTCGTATTGTTTGCAAATTTTTCAAAAGGTATAAGAGGAAAATAAATGTAATATTCGAATCATTTCTTGAATTTTAAACGTGTTATGTAAGACTCATATTGCTGTGGCAATATTTTATTGGTATAATTATTAGCTGGTGTGTGCGGGTTGATTGAGGCCCTTCTTGCACATGTGTGTTTGTTACGACTTGTTTTCAAAATACTTGAAAATGTTTTGTTTCTTTGAATTCCATTGTGAAATACATAAATAGAACACAGTGTTTTACTTGGTTTAAGCATTATGTCTGTATGGGCTTTTTGCATGCAAATTTCTTTTTCCATTGTGTTGAGAATTGTATATCTGAATGATCTTAAATGAAGTATTTCATAGAAATATATATATTAATTCCACGTTAGTTAAATCGCAATGTAGTACATACTATAAAGATTAGTATGCATTTTTACTCTGTAGAATTTCATTGTCTGCTTTATTTGTATTCTAAGTCAAACGAATTAAAAAGCAATTCGCGAATCATTTATCTATTCTTCATCATTTCCTTTTTCCTTAAATAAAGAAAATAAACCATTGTTTATTCACTTCTTAATAAAATAACCTATTTTCACCATGATTTTTAAATAGAACTTATTTTTAATTGTATAAAAATCATGCAAAAAAAATAATCACTCTCTTTTAAAGTAATTCATTTTTAAGTTTCATTGAGCCCCACATTTTATTCTGCTGAAACTCGTGCAATTTTATAAATTCGTGCAATTTTATAAATTTAACTCAATAGTAAAAAGAAAAATTATTATTGTAACGGTTCTCTTATGTCATTACTGGGTAAACCAAAATAATGGATAAGATCTCGGGGTAATTTAAAATAGTTTTAATGACACAAAACAACACAGTTACAAAGGACAGACATTTAGACATAATACAGATTAAACATTTAGAGGAAATTAAATATAATGCATAGTCCAGGATTGGACAGCGAAACCCAGTAAAGTTCACTCGTTCAGTTCCCAACTTTCTCTGGCGGTACTACAGAGCTTCGGTCGGTAATGCTTCCGTTACAAGTACCGCCATCTACATTTTGGTCTTCGAATTAAACCGTAGGTTACATTATTAAACTTTAGTCATCTACTTTCTCTCTAGCTGGCACTATTAAGCTACCTGAGAACTCTTTCAGTTTGCTTACTCGGAGTATTATTTATTTTTCGTATTGATGTGTTTTTATTGAGCTAAAGAACATTTTCATTTGCTTGCAACTTTTGAAATATTGACGTTTTCCAGATGTATCTCATTTACTAATTTTAATGAAGTTCAGTTAACTCTTTTCGAATTAAGTGGTAATTTAATTAAGTAATACTTTACATATATCGTGTGTTCTCTTGAAAAATAACAAACTGATTGGTTCAAATGAATAGCGCTGCTTACCCACCTTCACTCTCTTTGAAAATTTTACTATTTAAAAAAAAAAGAAACGTAATTCCATTTTTTCATTAAACTAAATTAAGCTTATTTAGTTGCATTTTTTTAAACGAACTATCTTTGCGCCGAGTTATATTGCACGAAGATTCAATTTCTTATTGAAGTACAACTAAAACACATTGTTAAAAAGAATTTGAAAATATGATACAGAAAGTAATAAATCACAAACCTTTAAAAATACTGTAAATTTGAAATTTAACATAGCTAGGTTATTTTCGAACTTAACTTTTGGCATTTGTGTCAAATTAATTTCTTTGAAATATTTCTTTCTAAATTTGCTGCAAATTATAAGTTTCTTTTTTGTGTATAGGTTTGATTGACTTCCTGTGCATTTAGCCAAAATATGTACTTTAAAGTAAATTTACTTATTTCTCTTTGTTAACATTTACCTTTCATAAGTCTTTTTGCCATCATTGAACAGGTTTTTATTATTATTTATTTGATCACCTACCATTTTTTTTCTATGTCAACATGTTCCTGCTAAATAGACTTTGTCCACTATTTTTTTAACCGAGATACTCATTTTGTGATAAATACATCGCAGAAACTGTTGTCTCACACAAAAAACGCGCAATTATTTATTTAACTTAAGGAACCTTTTCAACTCCTGATCTTTTATGTATTTAGTGAAATAAATTAAGCGGTGAAATTTATTCGAACCATTTGAATTATTCTGAAAATAGTGTTTTTTTATGTTAATGACTTCGTGTTTTTTTTTAATTTGTTAGTACTTCTTTTTTTCTGATTTAAATTTTTTTTTAAATTCCAAAGCTATCTTCATTTTATTTTTTAACAAACTGTATTTTACATTCTTAATGGGCTCGATTCATGTGACATCATAGTCACACGATAAAAACTATCTTGTGTTTCCAGCTAATCAGTTCACGCGCTCCGGTATTGCCATGTTTTCTCTTTGTAGAAATTTTCTCTTAAAAAGTACATTGCATACAAAATGCATTTTATTTAAAAGTATAAGCATAAAATACGATTTTTTTTTAATTTTAAAAGACCTTTTTGAAGACATTTATTTTTCATAACATTTAAACATCTTAACATTACCCAAATATGAAGTTTGAAATTTTATCTGAGTTTTACAAATAGAACAAGTACAATTAGTTTAATGTTTGTTTTGAATTCAATGGAAAACACGTGTTCGTTTTTATCGTGTGACATCATGAATTGAGCCCATTGTTTCCCCTTCGTTCATGTCTGTAATTTACAAAGTAATTTGTTTTTGAATTATAGAAAGAAAAAAAAAACTTAATGAAAGATAGTATAAAATTCCTTATCAAGGAACTTACATATTTTTAAAAATATGTCTGAATATTTTTCTAATTAGTATTTGCTATCCAATGAATTCTTCCGCTTAATGTCTTTAATTACCGTTCCACGTAGCGAATTTATTTTTTTTTTTTATCATGTGTTGCAATCAGTGATATTGACACAAAACCAACACGTTGGGTTCAAGGAAGAAGCTTAGCTTTGGATTTATGAAATCGCTTGAGTAGGTGTCCTACGTGGTAATACTCAAGTAATCTTCGCAGAGTTCATTAAAAAGTCTTACTGTCTCACAGTAAGTTGGGAGGGCAAGGTACGATGCTCACGCTTAAGCGATTCAACCTTGTTCGGCCCTGAAAACTGGGTGTTGATAGCTGCAACTGACAAGGCTGAAATTCGAGGTATTAACTCCGGACATCAGACGCCCTGTGAGGTTTTAAAAGCCTTCCAGCTGCTCGACATTGACATGTTAAGGCTGTGATAGCCTTTGCTGCGTGTTTTTGAAAAATCCATCTGCTTCTCATCCAAGATGTGTCAACTCACCATCCGCCTTAGCTCATGCCGTTCTTTCGAATGGCGAATCGACCTTGTTTTAGGACTTGTTGCTCAATAAATTTTTTGACTGAAGGTTGGCTTGACTGTTAAATAGAATATTGTTGCACTTGAAGCAACAAAGAATTGAACTCTTACGGACGAATGCCTTTAGCGTAAAGATATATATGTATATCCGTTTATGGGGGAAATGAATTTGTTATATCAATACGAATTGTAGATAAGGTTATTGCTACTACTTTTTTTTATTGATGTAATTCGTTTGTTACAAATATATGATGCGTTTCGGATATTTTGGCTTTTCTTCTTATTCCATAATTGTCGATATTTCGAAATATTGTAATAATAGTTGCATCTTCAATACTCTTGAAAAAGTCTCGCTGTTACGACCTTTCCTTCAAAGCGAAAATTTTATTTCTCTTTGTTCGCTGTGCCTTTTGATGGGACTACTATTGTTGTGAAGATGCTTTGTTTCTCATAGCCCATAAGCCTTGCGCAAAAGTGGGTCAAGATTTACAGTACGCTCTGGTTGTCACTTCTGGATTAAATTTTCTTACAAAATAGTAATTCTCTTAATACTGATTGGAATTTTCTTCCAAATAATGTTTTTGAACACGTAAATTTTATGAGACACATAATTCCATTGCAAGTGTTTAAAAATAAAAGTACAAAAATTATATGCTTTTAAAAAAATATCATTTCGTGTGTTTTGAGTTAAGTTTTATTCTTCTTTGTACTTGAAATTGAATTATTAATTAATAATAAAGAGATTAGTGGAGGGATACGATTTCCTTATCAACGAAATTTGTGTCGTGTTGCGAGGGAAGCATCAGTGTCCTTGTCATGTCTAACAATTTCTGACTTTTTCCCGCATTTTGTTTTGCGAGTGATATTTCATGAAATATCTACAAATTTATTTTTACCGATCTTTGTCCATTTGCTTATTTTTCTGGGCTTCATTGTCTCATTCTACTAATTGGAACTTTCTTATATTCAAAATTTGTAATTTTGAAAGGTTTAAAATTTTCTTAGAAATAGTTTGATGAAATTACTAATATTGTATATTATTAAGTTGTTTGTGCTTGTTTTTCGTTGTTGCAAAACTTTCCTTCTTTCACTGCGGCAATTATTTTAATAACTATAAGCAGACAATGAAAATTGAGAATTTATTTTGACAAAAATTGCTGTAAGAAAGATAAATGATTTTCACCGATAATAATAAATATTGGAATTGGTTCCTTTCGAATTTGGTGATTAATATGCGAATTCAAAAGAATTCTATTTATATTTCGAATTGAACAGATACTGATGAATATCAAAACACTTTAATCTAACGATTTTCCTTGGGAAAATTCTTTTATACGCATGTGCTTATAACAGAAGAAAAAAAACATGGAAAGTAATTTTATACTGTTTGATAAATAAGGTAATAAAAAGCAAAACTGAATTATCCTGTTTTCCTCCGTTTTTACCCTATTTTTTAAAAAGATGTGAAGTTCAACGTTCGTAGAATTGCCGCACACAGATGAAGTGATATACTGAAGGAACACTGGAGATTGTCAATATCGCCCCCTCCCCCTTTTTAGTTTAGCCCTTACTGCAACTACAGTGTATGTAATCATTGTTTTTTCATTCATTAATTCCACATGTACCTATGGGCAAGAGTAAAAATGATGCACTGTATTGTTCTTCCTTTGTTTGTGTATCCAATACATTTATATTCACAATCTATCTACATAAAAATAACATTTAAAATGCGCAACAAAAACCCTTGATGACACAGTTAGCAATCAGTCCGCGACGTGTTCTCTGCAAATGCGAGTGGAACATGAAAAAGCATCATCTGTTTCCAAGCAGAATAGCTGTGCCACTTTCAAGGTTAAAAAAGAAAATGGCCGATGTGCATTCGTCATTTTTTAAAGTCCAGACCTGGAGGGGGAAAATAAACAAAGATAAATTCCCTTTTATACCTTTTTTTTTTTTGTTAAATCGTGCGTGTGGTGAAGCGTTGAAAATAGAATTAATTTTTCGTGAGAGGGTACAAAGAATAAATAAAAATCAACCTATTTTTTAGCGAAACTTGTAATTGGGGTTTCCTTGATCTGTGGGGGTTGAAAGTTTCAATTCTCTTTTAGTGTCAGTGACTTTTATCTTTGAATAGTTTTGTCAGATGTCTTTTCCTTTATTTTTTTCAACCTTCATCATAGATTACTGAATGTAAAAATATGTGTATGTGTCCTTCTCCAATATATGAGTCATTATAGCTTATATTCGCTTGATGAAGAAAGGAGGTATGAATAAAATGTGTTATGCAATAAAAATTAATATTCAGTTTCAATGGATTACTGTTCTATTAATTGTTACCGTTTTATTGATGCAGAAGTATAATTGCATGTTATAGTTTTGTGTGTATTCATGAATAGCAGAGAAAAATCTCATAATGTTATAAAATCTGTTTTTCTTTGTTTATGGCTTTTAAAACTTAATATTGAACAAAGTGTTTTTCATATGTTTGATGACTTGTTAATTAGTTTCAACGTCTTTATTTTATTTAAGGGAAACAGGTCTTTAAAAGACTATGTACGTTTGACTTGATTCTTGTACATATAAGCTGAAAATTTTTACAATTTGCATAAATAGGAATCCACTGAAAAAAAAATTTAATGGACGAAAATCAAATCTTTCTTGTCAAAAATATATTAGAAGGGACATATTTGATTGCATTTTTTAAGTAAATGATTATATATGTAGTATTTATCAAATATTTGTTCATTGCTTTCAAATGAGGTGCACTATATTATTAATTGTAACATATGAATCCTTATATCTTTTTCTTTGCAGTTACATCTTCACGTCCACCTCAAAGGCCATGGATTTATATGAGTGAAACAGAACCTCAGTTCCCATGTACGTTAAAATTTATAATTATTCTTCATCTATACTTATCTAAAATAAATTACATTTCAATTTGTTATAAATTTTAATAATTATTTATCATTGATATGTGCCAGCAGTGGGGTCCAGTTCCCCTTCCCAAAAATTACCAATGCATTTTTAAAAAGCATGTTTTAAATTATGAAACAATCCCTGGCAAAATCTTATGTATGGCACTGTGTGTGCATGCATATGTTTTCAATTTTATGGTTACATTTCTGGAAATTATTCTAAAATAATTTACATACACATACACTTATATATATTTAAAGGCTCATTTATTCTGTTACTTTAAAGAAAATACTTTACACATTGCTGCGTAAATTTATAGAATTTTTTTAAGATTGGTCTTTTTCTAAAAAAATTATCTTATCTTTTTTTTTATTTTAGGTGTATTTACAGTCATGTGCTACAATATTCTCTGTGATAAATATGCTACACGTCAAATGTATGGGTATTGCCCAAATTGGGCGTTAGATTGGTCCTATAGAAAAAAACATATTTTACAAGAAATTCTACATTACAAAGCTGACATTATTTCGCTTCAAGTGAGTATTGCTTTGATTTCAAAATTACGCATTTTTAAATGCTATCTGAAAATATCTGTATGTTAATTACTTCTTAAATTGTATGATACAAACTAACAATGTTGGTTTTTCATAAAATCATTTTCAATTTTTTAACCAAATATATTTCAAGCCATTTATGTATTGAAATCGAAACTAAGTTCTCATATAATCAGTTAGGTACTTATTATCTCCTTTCTGTAATAATTTTCGATAAACTATGATAATATTTTAGAAACAAAGGTTAATACATCAAATGTGTACGGAAATAGATATTTCTTACACTGCAACTATCAGGAAATATGTCTTTCTTGAGAACAATATTGTCAAAATACACTGATCAATTACTTGATGATTTCCTTTTCAACAAGGAAACCTTTCTAATGGAGTGGCCAGCATATTCTTTATACATGAACCCAATTAATTATGTCTAGGACATTTCAGAAGAGGGCTTACTGTTCACTTATCACCCTCAAATATAATTCAGTATCTGAAAAGTTACATTGATGTAGGAGGAATTCCCCTAGTACATTAAACTCCCTTTGGCCACTCAAGAAGTGTTCTAATATGTTAGCTGACTAGCAAAAAAATGGTATAGAAGATATTTAAGTAATTTAAATTTTACTCATTTTTAATTTTTTTTATGGTAATAAGAGCCAAGAAAGCAACATAAATCATTGGTTTTGAAATATTAATGTTTTGATATTTGATTCAATGGAAATAGTTTTATAATTCTGTGAATGCTTTTAAAATACTTATTGGATATTTTGGTTATTGTTTCTTTATTGAAAAGTTATTTATAAATGTTGGTATTTCCAGTGTCATAAGCGAGTCAAGATTGTGGAGAGATTTTTCTCTGGGAAGATATATTCCATATTTTTCGCTCTCAGAGAAGATGTATATCTTATAAAAACCCACTAAGAGATGTAATTAAATTTTCTTTGTATAAGGCTTGTATCAGAACTCTGTTCGTATCATTTGAAAATTAGAGGTAACATACTTAAGTCGACTGAAAATCAAACCATAAATATTCCAAAAGATTGATTATATATATAGAGAGAGAAAATCTCTCTCACACTTTCATATTTCTGTGTAAAATCAAAAGGCAAAGCTTAATTTAGCTAACACTTAAAAATGCAATAACATTGTTCATTTTAGTTTGAAATTGACATGTTCATTTGAAACATTTTTGCAGTTTGAAACATATTAATAAATTAATTTTCACCCTAAAGACAAATATTTAACTTGTTTAAATTAAAAGTTGCTATAACTGTGCTAGTCAGCTTTCATGGTCAAGCTTCTGGCACACACATGTTTCTATAAATAACATATCATTCCCGTCACGTTAAACATTTTCAACATTTTGCACTGACTTGTCTTCCGGAAAATTACTATAATAAGTATTTGTGTTATCAATTTGCATAAGACTAGTTTGGTGAGGTAAGCTAATTTTAGAAAAACCTCTTTATCAAATGTATATACATGTAAATGCATACTAAATAACAAAAAATGTCTGTCATTCACAAAGGTGAAAAAGAAGAAAAAAATATTATCAGTAATCGTGATATTTTACTCACCACACACATATTGTTAGCTCAATCATTGCATGCTTGATTCCATACCAGCATCCAAATTGCTCTCAAAGAGAAGTATCTGCATGGAAAGGTGAGACAAGAGTGCATTAGCTTACCATTTATTATGTTAAGAAATAGCTGCTCGCATATGCTTCAATTTTTATTTAAATACATTGCAGCATGTCCCGTTCATATGTTGAGAAGCAAATAAATCCAGTTGCTTTGAGAAAGGTTTTGTGAATTTTTTGTTACTTAAAGAATGTATTAAATTCAAATAGTCTTTGATTATAAATTAAAATTGTTGGTAATATTATTAATGGTATTTTGAATTGCCACCTCTTAACATTTGTAACTTTATTTGGTTGTTGTGGTTGTAACTCATTCATAACTTCCTAACTTTATACAAGTACTTTATTAATACCTTACTTTTTAGGTGTAACAAATTGCTTTTAATGCTAAGTAGTTTTGTCATGAATTTTTAATTTTTATTTTGCACAAATTGTGTGTTTTTTGTTTGCAGACAAATTAAGTACTAAATAAAATTCATTATCTCTTGTTTTATTTGTTGCATCCATTTTTAATGACAGAACACCTTGGAATAACATGTATAATAAATCTATTTGTACTTGTAATTTAAAATTCCTACTGATCCTGACTATTTAAAGCTGTGTATTCAATTTAATTGTCCTTTTTTTTTAATGAAATTTTGTTTCTGCTTAGGAGGTGGAAACAGAACAGTTTTACAAATATTTTTTACCTGAATTAAAGAATGAGGGCTATGATGGAATTTTCTCCCCCAAATCCCGAGCAAAAACAATGTCTGAAAGTGAAAGGAAGCATGTGGATGGATGTGCGATATTTTACAAGAATGATAAGTAAGTCCAAATGTCAAAATATCATCAACATTTCATTCTGAAGTAATTGCTGAAGTATGCTTTTATATGTGTAATTCAATGTATTAATTATGTGATAAGTAATGCTAAATTTGCAGTGCCTTTTTATTTAATAGTTGCAAATTTATAAATATTTCATTATATATTATAAAATTTTTTGTTTCATAATCTTTATTATAAATTAAAATTTATGCTGATGTATTATTATAGGGGGATATATATTTTTTGTTTTGATTATTTCATGTTGAGCACTTATTCGTTCTCTGAAAAAAGTTCTTTCAAAGATACAGCATAGAGTTAAAATTAATATAATTCAGTAGTGTAATAATATTTCATTCATTTAAATAATAAAATGCTTTTTCATGTGATTAATATTCAACAAAAAGACTTTTAGAATATATGTTAAATAAAAGTTTATTATGTTAGCTTTGTGAATTGATGCAATATGAAATTTGTGGTATAAACCCATCAAATCATGTAAAATAAGAGGAATCGCTTTCATGAGGAAGTGCTATAATATTCCTTTCCAAAATATAATCACTTAAAAAAAAACTTACATTAGAAAGCTGAATTACATATTATTCATAGAGAATACATTTTTTCAGATCTTGAAAATTGAATCACTTCTTGTAGAGTCCTACTCAGCATCCTTTTTTTAATGTCACAACTCCTTGCGTATATTACATAAATTAACAAAAATGTATATTTCTTATTGTAAATTTTCCATCAACTCCATTTAATTTTTAACATTATTTGCTCCATATTAACTTTAATACTCATCAACTTGGTTTAAGAGATGTTTGTTATTTCATAAAATTTTGGAACTATCTAAAATCTGTTTTATAGTCTGTTTATACTGCTCTAGTAGGTAATTGAACAATCGAGGATTTTTTTACAGTATTACAATACATTAAGAAATTATAAAACCATCAACAAATTGTTGATGGTTATGGCAGAAAGACATTATATGCCGATTTTCATCATATCTATTTAACATTGTGAAACACTTTCTGCATTGATTGCAACTTTAAAAATTATAAGATCACTTGAAAAATTAGCATGTTATAAATAATTTCAGAATCATTATAAAACATGTGTTAGCATTTCATGAGAGCATTACTTGTTAAGCAAAGGTTCAGATTTTGATTGCAATGTCTCCATAATTTACTTGAAGATGGTGAGTCAGTAAAGAGTTATCTCAATGAAAACAAGAATTTTACTTTATAAAAGGCTGAAAGAAGAATCATTAGGTTAATAAAGCATTCTAAAACTGCCGTAATTAAAAAAGATGATTCACACAAAATAAAGTGATCTGGAAGAAAAAGACATACAGTAAAGATTTCAACTATCAACTAAAAATGTTTTTACTCAAATTTTCAAAACATGTGGCAAAAAAAATTACATCTTACATTTTGGTATCAAATATTTATACTAAATATATATATATATATATATATATATATATATATATATATATATGAAAATGAAAAAAACCCTCAAAGTTACTAAATTATTAAGAAGTAAAATTAAAATGGGAGCTAAAAATGTCTTTGAATAGCGTAATGATTGAAAATAAATTATATTTATTGCGGAAAATAAATTTAAACTTGACAGTCCCCCAATGGTGACAAACATGACTAGCAAGAGGATCTGAACAGAAATGCTTCTATCAACAATGGTGTGGAGAGCTTTTACTTGTGATGAGTTGTGCTACTTACTATGAATTTTGAAACAAATAGATTCTGCCCGAGCTTTGTTATATGATCATCTGATACTGTATGGGCTTTTATTAGATTGTGTTAACTGGATGTTTCAGTAGATCAATACTGTTTCTAGTAATCGTTTAAAAAGAAAAAGGTTATTGTTATGCCAGGTCAAATTTATTTATGCATTACTCAAAAATATTGAATCCTAATTATAATAAATATTTTACAATATATTTTCATGTGTTTAAATTATAATTTAAATCTTATTTCTCTCATAATTTTAACTTTACTTTAAAATTTCTTGGTAAAAGTTTTTCTGGATGCCTACTATAATGAAACTTCCTATTATCATAATACTCCTATAATAAATAAATAGGAGCTCATGCTGTAACATTTCGCAGCTTACAAGACATCTTTCTGTCAAATATTCACAGAAAATGTTAGTGTAAAATTTGAATCCCTCCTTCGGTGTCAATATATTTGTTCAAAATAGTAAGGCATTTTTTTCCATCCAATTTCTCAATTAAACTCCTATTGAAATGATGTCATAGAACCCTTATTGTTTATCATCTTATTATTGAAACAAATTACTTTCAAAACATTTTGTAAAATTTTTTTAAAGAATAAAATAATGCTTTTTTGTATATATAATGGGTAAAGAAATACTGGAAGTTTTATTGGCGATTGTGTTCATGGACTTTTTTCTTCAAAATATTATGCATTAACTTACTCCTAAATCACTTGAGGATGACTAATTAATGTATTCACATTGATTATTATTAAAACAATTTATTATATCTTTTTTTTTTTTTAGTTATTTCTTTCGTGAGGATTCTTTTTATTCTATTGTCTACTTAACATTAATTTTAAATATGTATTAATGTTGAAGTATAATGCTATTTTGTTAATTTACCATTGGCGAATTTCATGTCTAATTATTAAAACTATAACTTAGGTTTACTTTGGTCAGAGAACACCTAATGGAATTCAATCAGTTAGCTATGGCAAATGCTGAAGGCTCCGATGAAATGTTGAACAGAGTGATGACAAAAGACAATATTGGCTTAGCTGCACTATTACAAACAAAATCTGCAGCTTATAGTACAGGTAAATATAATTTACTTTTTCTTATTTAAATTCGTACTATTAATTATTTATTGTATTAATCTTTTATTCTTTTCCCAATACTATTTTTCAAAAAAATAGCTCTAACACTATTTCAAGTTAAGAATCGAAATAAATTAGATTTCCTCACAGCTTCTATATAAAAGGAAAAATTTAAAAGTTAAATAATCAATCTCAATATTAATTAAAGAGCATGTAATCTTTTTTTAAAAAAATTACATGCTCTTTAATTAATATTGAATTAAATTGATAAAAGAATCAATTTATTAAACCAAAGTGGATAGTTTTATAATTGTCTGTCATATGCCTTTTCTAAGATAAGTGACAAGGCTATGGTAGTCTAGTGGTCATGGCCAGAGTTGTTAGGCTGCAGATACAAGTCCTTCTTTTAACACAAAGGAACTGATGCATGTTGAATATGTTGTGGCTCAATGTTGTCACTTTGCATGATATAGTAGTTAGGAGAGTGGGGATCTAGATCATCCTCATCACTTGACCACAATTCAAAATTAGGGGGTCCATTGCCAATAAATAGCCTTTGCATTGCTCTAAGAGAGTGTGGGGTTAATAAGAACTCACTAAGATAAGTGATATAAGAAAGATTTTTCTTTGACTGTTAAGAAAGTGTTCATTATACTTATTACTTTATATATAAAAGTGGCATTGTTTTTTGCTTTCTCACTGGTGTAAGGTCTTTTAAACTTTTAGCTTCATAAAGTTATTCCTTATAATAATTAAAGATATTATTTGAAACATGGTCAGGTTTATTGTCGTTGGATTTATTACAATGGATTTAATTTATGTAAGCATGCAAGAAAATCTCTTAATATTAATCAATACTTCAGTACAATTAAATTAATTAAAACTATGAAAGCAATTTTCGAAACCTAAGGGCATTTCTTTAATTGAAAGCTGGATTTTAAATTTAGACTCCCACTCCCCCATATTAAGAGTTTCCATTTAAAGGTCGACTTTAAAAGCAACAGAAATTTCCTTTTTACTGTATATAATTGTGTTGTTGTTTCTTATGCCACCTGTCTGACGTAGTCAGATTGAGGCTCACAAAATTCATTGTGGCAAGAGGTTAGATGTACGCCTGTTGTTGGCCTTAGCCTTGAGCACCATACAGGTGACAGTACGAATTAGCTCAGAGAAATTCCCCGAAGGGATGATAGATGGCAACGCCTCCCATCTCCACCTCCACAATTTAGGCATGGAACTGAAGGGGAGGGAAATATTCTCCAGTCCCCCTGCACTCCTGATTTCAGCCCACAAGACTTTCAGACTCACTGATTTAACAAGCACGTACTCCATGTATACTTGGAGGGTATTTGGTGGCATTGAACTCAGACCTTCCGGTCTTGAGTTCGATGCTCTAACCACTAGGCTAAATGTATATAATTGTGATATGTTTAACTGTAAGCTATAAAACTTTTTAATATCTAATTATTATCAGGAATGTTTCTTTTATTTGTATATTGTCAGTGAAAAATATCTCCAGATTTTTAAATTGAATACAGAATTTTTCTTTACTTTAAGGGGACTTGGTACCCTAAAAATCACAAACCTATCGTTTTATTTTTTTATTTTCATTTAATCTTATTCTTTGCATTATTATCTTTCGATTGATATATCACTTGTGCATGTCGGAAAGTTAGAAGTTGAATAAAACTTCATTTAAAAACAAATTAGGCAATTCAGCCACACCCCCTTTTTAGAAAAAAAAGCTAAAAAATGTGTTATGATAAAAAAAATCTATTCTATAAATAGAAATAATAACTATAAAAAAGAATGTGTAGTATTAAAAGCAGAATATTAAAGTTTTTCTTGTGCAATTAGTACTCTCTAAAAGTTGATCATTTATAAAATTGTGTGGGTTGAAAACATATGAAAATGCAATTATTTTAAAGAAAAACGTATAAGTAATATCTTAAAGTGGTATTTTAAGTTTAATTAAGCTTATAATAATTATTTTTTCAGAATTATAAACCTTAAAGTGGTTTTTCTCGGTTTGTGTGTTTTTCGAAACCTTAGTGCATTCAAAATGCTACTCCTTCGACAATTTACCAATCACTTCAATTTTTTTACTGCGTGTTAAAAATAAAGCATGTAATAAAATTAGGGATCCGTTTTGCTATAAACTGAATACTTTTTTTAAAAAAAAAATAAAATGTAAGACATGTTGGCTTTTCGTTGATTTTTAGCCTGTATATCAACATTTTATTTTTTTTTTCTCGAAAACGAATGAAATTATTCTGAAATCGATCTCTAAAGTTGTTAAGAACATCCATAAGAATATTATAAAAAAAAATCAGGTCAAAAATTAATTTTTACAAAAGGAGTAGGATTTTAAAATTTTCCCAATTTTCTTCAAAAAATTTTAATTTTTAAAATTGTGTGAATAATATATGAAAATTTTCATCTGGTAACATTTTCTTGAATAGAAACATTGTATAAAATGTTAAAATATAATTTTTAAATACGTAAATAAAGAAGTTTGCTCAAAGGGTGCCAAGTCCCCTTAAAGTCTTTCGTGATGTGAAAGAGAATGTTATTGCTGAAATTCATCTCAAACATTGTTTTACCCATAGTTTATAAAAAATTTTGAACCAATTTTTCATTTTAAATCGATGTGTTTCAATTTCATCTTTGCTTTATGCATACCTTTGTTTTAGTCCTATCTGTTATTTCAAGATCTTAATTGGCTTGGTGAGAGTAATTCCCCACCAAAAATTTTTTGTTTTACAATTAGAATACTTTTTTATACATGTTTTGATATTTTAACTTTTACCATGATTGTATTGTCAATATTTTTAGATCTTTTTAATGTTTTTTTTTTCATATTATAACATATGTTTGGCTCTTGCGCCTTAAACCCAAACACTCACTCACCCATAGTTTACTAATTAAATATTTAATGCAAACAATTGCGATAAAAAATCCGCATATCATTAACAGAAACAAAACATGTATTATTATATAATATCATATTAATCAACTTGTATTTAAATTTCATTGCATGAATTATTGATGTTTATTAATAAGCATGTAAATTAATATGTAATATATAATTATTTTAATAAAATTGTTTATTATTTTCCTATCATTTAAAAGATAGAATTTATCTCACTTGCCTTAAATCAATCTCTTATCTCTCTCTCTTCTATTTACATTAATGATAATATTTTTTTATGTCTTCCTGCTGTTCTATTTGTTAAAGTGTTTTGCATTTCTCCTTCCTCACTAATTTCTAGAATTCTTATTTAAAAAATTAATGATTCACAAAATATGAGGTCTGGAAAAAAAATATCTAAACATTTCCCCATCCCCATTTAGTGTCAATTGTGTGTTTTGAGACAGGTGTTAATCTGAATTAAGATCTGTTGTAACCAGTATATTTATCAATTTTATTCCAGTATAAATGAATACATTTAGCTATAGTTTTGAGCAATAAATAAAATCTGATATATGTATAATAATTTTCAAAATATTATAAGACTAATAGTTATATTTCTTTTATTTTACAAATTATCATAGTGTGAAATGTAAAATGTAGTTGGTATTATGGCAAAATTTGAGTTGCATTTAACTGCCAGCCTTACTGCAAACTTGCTGGATATTTATTAGTCGAAATATTTGTTTACAATATTATTTATTAAGCTATCTGAATTTGTATAAGGGATCAGTAATTGAATGTATTGAAAAGTAAATTAAAATTATTAAATAAACTTTTCTGTAGAACTTTTTAATAAAATTACAAACAAACAGTACTGTTTCATATCATTTGTAAGTACATAAGCTATGCTTATGCTTGTTTGTTTTTATGTGCAAAATAAAGAATTTACAATACATAAGTAAATATCTGTTTCATAAATGTTTGATCTTAATTTGTATATTTTTAGTATGAAGAGACTCTTGCCGAGATACTCGTATAATACTTGTAAATTCTTTATTTTCATTTTTTTCATTCATGAAGCTGGTAAATAATCAGAATTGTATTTGAATTTCTCTTATTTTTTGGTTAGTCTTTTTAACTCATTTTGCCATGTCCTGCTACATTTACAATGAAATGTAGAAAATTTCCGGAAATGTAATTGTGGTGCTCATGCAGTCTGTCCACAGTTGGATAATTTTTTTATAGGTTACAAAAAGAAATCATAGTTTTTTGTCAAATTACATGTCTGTATCATAATTTTGTTAGTACTTCTTAATCATGTATTTTACTTGAATAGTATAAAAACAACTTCTATAAGTTTCCTTGACCAAAAAAAACATATAATGAAAAGTTTACACCTATCGTAATAGTAATATCTAGCATTTGGAAATTTTTAGTTGATGAACCCTTGATAATAGAAAGCTCTGCATTTGTTAATCTTGAAATTTAATCAAATGAGTTTTAAACCACAGACGTATGTGACATAAGAGTGTATTTCTTTTATCTATAACAAATATTGAAGCCTCCACCTCACATTGTTTATTTCTTTACAGGAACTAATGCATCTCAAATGAATCAAGTCATCCTTGTTTGCACAGCTCACATCCATTGGGATCCTGAATTTTCTGATGTGAAGCTGATCCAAACTATGATGTTGATGCATGAAATGAAAACTCTTGTTGATGATATCCTACAAAAGAGTAATGTTCCGATTCCCCAAAAAGGTGACCCCAATGTTATCCCTTTGCTTCTCTGTGGTGATTTCAATTCTCTTCCTGACTCAGGTAAATATTTATTTTCTTTTGTTTTAGATTTTGCTTAGTAATACTCATGTTTTCTGTACACCTTTTAATACCAAATGTTTCTGTATATTTTTATGTGAAATATCTAAAATAAAATATTCGTTTCCATTTTCTCCCAAAATGATTGATATTACAGTGTGGTATATTAATGTATAACTCAGATCAGTAGCGCACAGGAATTTTTCAAGGTGGGTGGGTCCGGGGTCGAAAGTTCACCATTCTTGTATCGTGCTCCTTTTGATTTTGTCGATTTTCGAGAACAAAACACAGTGGAAAAGTAATTTTTGAATAAATAATTAGCATTAATTAATAAAATTAATTATTAATAACAAGTAATTAAATTTTACGTACTATATACTTAGAATTATAATCAAGCGGGAAAAAATCAAGGGCTTTGGGGGGTCCAGACCCCCAGGACCCCCTTGTGTGTGCCACTGACTCAGATACAATGTTGATTTTAATTTAAAAATGAAATTATATGCATTGATAGTTAATGAATACGCACATGAATAAGTATTTAAATAGAGGAAAGCTGTAAATTCTATAAAATTATATACAGTTATGTTAAATTATTCTTAAATATTAAGAAACAAAATTAGTGTAAGCATTTTTAAAAGTTGTATTAGCATTGTCATAACTTTTGTGCCCTAAAATAATCTTTGAAATAAATTGAATTTTTTTTTTACATATCATATTTATATTTGTGTAAATTTCTATAACCTTATGAGTAATTAGTTTTTTTTTTCAGGGTATAAATTTTTTGAAATTGGTTAATCAATTGTATTTACATTTTTAAATAATTGTTTTTAATCTCTTGTTTCATGACACTGTGGTTTAATTTAGCTTTTAGTAATAAATTCGTTGTTTAACCAAATTAAACTTTACTGATTGCATGTTTGGAATCATTCTCAAATTGAATTTGTTTTCATAATTTTCTTTCATATGTGTTTATATATATATATAGGAATATATAAAGGAGTGTTAGAATACATGTTCTCTAAATATTTATTGAAATTTTTTTCTCTTCACAGGAGCCCTTTCATGTGTTACAAAAATTTTCTGGAATCAGAATTAATATTTTGTTTTTATTTTTAGGTGTAATTGAATATCTTTCTAATGGCCGTGTTTCTTCCAGTCACTGTGACTTCAAAGAATTTGTTTATAAAGACTGCTTAAGTAAATTAGGTAAATCAGAACAAACTAATGAATTCACCCATCCATTTCAAATATCAAGAGCTTATAACAATGACATCATGCCGTTTACAAATTACTCGTAAGTTTAATAATTTGTTCGAATATATTTGTTTCTAATTCGTTTTATGTCTCTATTATTAAATTTACTACATATTGAATTTTCATATTGAAATTATGTATTTTCCATTTGTTTTACAACAAACATAATAAAGTATTATTAACATAATACTAAAAAAGTTTTCAACTAACAAATTAGCAGTATCTACTTAATTCATTGGAATATTTCTTTGTGAATTTCCTATCCATACTTAAATAATTTATTATTCTGTCATATTTCAGCAGAAAAGTGAGTAGTATATTTATTAATTTATTTTCTGGTTTAAAACTTCTCTGTTTAGAACTTGGTGTACTGTATTTGTAATTTTTCAAAGAAGTATTTTGTTGTTGTTACTCCTGCAAAAAAGTAGAACTTCTCTGTGAAAAGACAACTTTGATTTTTTTGTTTATAAATATTTTACTTTATATGAGTTGTTCATTTACAAATTAATTGTAATTTTTTTCCATTGTAGAAATGTCTTAGTTTTTAATAAAGTATTTATAATAAATACTATAAAAAACTATGCAAACAGAATTGTTTTATAAACTGAAATTAAGAATTACAAAATTTACCTTTGGTCAAATCAAAAACTTAATTTCTTAAATATTAGATTTGCTATGCTCTTTCCTATTATACAGAAGAAAAAAAAGATTATCTTAATGGTGGGAAAATTTTCGGTTGTGTGTTTGTGACAACTCTCATTGTGCTCACTATAATAAGAATAATACTATAATGAAGATCATATAAAATTTATCTTCATTTTAGTTTGAGGGCATTCTAAGATTTTGCATATTGGAGATTATTATTTTAATATTTTTTTTAATCTCTATTGAATTACAAACTTGTTTTTGTTACACTTTTAAGGAATTATAAATATGTTATAATAAAAAATTTTAAACTAAATTAACTTGAATGAAATATAAATTTATTTACCTTTTCCTGAAATTCAAATTCATGACAGATGCATGATAATTGTATAAAATTTATACAGTTTTGCTGTTGTTGAGTTATGCAACATGATGTGGAAAATTAAATTATTTGTTATTTATGTACTAAAGTAACAAACATGATGATGTGTCTCAAATATTTAAAATGCATTGTGATGTAATTAAAAGTAATGCGCTCAGGTGGTTTGTGAATCTATTAATATTAATTATGTTTTCAGCCATTAAATTTTAATAGATGAATAAAGTAAATGAGAAATCTGTTAATAACTAATCTAGATTCTTCATTATTTTATTGTAGTTTTAATTTTGATGAAAATTTTTTTGATATGTAAGTTGAAAAATGTTTCAGAAATTAAAAGTCACATAATTTAAAAAATAAAACAAAACTTAAACTTCTAATATAAAGTGATAATAGAATCTTCATTTAATCTTCAACCATGGCCATTGAAATGGATTCAATAAAGATTTTACAAATATAGATACAAACTATTATGCAAAACATGAAAAGTGTAGTTAATGATTCAAAGCTGATGAATTTAGAATTTGGGTCTTGTCCTTCAGAAGACCATTATGTAGTTTAATTGATGCACATGAAATGTGTTAAGGCTCATAGTACTCTCTCTCTCTCTCTCTCTCATGTTAGGTATGGTGTAAAAGTCAGGAAAGTGGGGTTGTCGTTCTTTGACTGTGGTTCTAAATTGTGAGATCTGTCTCAATATCCCTCGTGTTGCTTCTAGTGTAATGTTAATGAATAGTCAATCGATCAAAAATGAGGTTTAGGAAATGATGTATGAGTAAATATGATGCATTCCCATACCATTCTTTAAAATACATTAAATGAAAGCTTGTGTAATATTTTGAAAATTTTAGTTTCATTTAGCTTAAGTACTTTTGCTTTTATTTAATCTTCATTCTACTATTTTTCTGCATAATACATTTTGAAAAGATGTAATTAAAATCTTATTTCTTTCTTTCAGATACGATTTCAAGGGTGTCATTGACTATGTGTTTTACTCTAAACTTCACATGTCTGTCCTTGGTGTTCTCGGACCTATTGACTCCAATTGGCTGGAAGAAAATCGAATTCATGGCTGCCCTCACCCTCATGTTCCCTCGGATCATTTCCCTATTGTAGTAGAATTGCAATTACACCACACACTACCTATTCAACTCTCCCCACCCAATGGACTTATCCTGCACAGGTAGCAGATGACTTCATATGCATCATTCACATGCATTTTTTGCTGCACAAATGTTCTTTCTTCCTGCTCTCCTTCTGTGTCAATAGACTGTTCCAAAGAAAATAGAATAAATGAAACTTAAGTTTTCTTCTGCACATTTTGTTCTCGTTTATCGGTTCTCATTGTAAATGTTTAGTTAAAAATGAATTTTTAATAGAATGAATTTAAAGCTTGATATAATATTTTTCCCATCACCCAGTGTTCCGACAAAAAAAAATTCAAAGCATGCAATTCTTTGTTTTCACTCATATGGCATGTACATTAGCTGGTTTTAAAATAAACAACTTTGTGAAGTCTCAAAGTTGAATGAAAATAATTTTTAAATGTATAAATCAACTTTTGTAAGCAGTTTATGTGTGTGTATATATAGAGTAAAATTTATAGCACTGCAGATTTTTAATAATCCTCTCTGTTCCAAAACTTCTACAAATTTCTTTTCTGTGTAGATTATATATTTTGAGTTGTTAAATCTGAATCAAGTAGCCTGAATAACTTTGTTATTTTCTAAAATAGTAATTTGTATTTTAAAAACTTTACAGTATTACAGTTTATCTACATAAAAGAATGTGATTTTAATATCTAGTTTTCTTTAAAAGAAGACATTCATGTACTGTTTCATAGGCTTGTCATTTTGGAAATTTCTGATATCAAAATCATTAATATTGTTAATAGTTTTATTTAAAAGTATTATTGTGTGCTGCTGCATGTTAATTGTGATTTGGAATTTTGCTATCTTCTGATTTATCTTAATATATGTGCTGTTTTTCATCTATATCCATTCAATTTGTTAAATGCATTTATTGTTTAGCTGTGATATTATGAGTATAATTGTAATTTCGGCTCGTTTAATGGTGACTTTAATCACACAAATGAAAGATATGCTTTTCATTTCTTAATTGCTGAATGTGTTGACCCCAAATTTTTTATCCACGTGTTTTTGTATCATTTCAATTTTTTGGTGTTTTCCTATTCATCAAAGTTTAAGGGGAATGAATCTGCATATCTTTTGTTTTTATTTTTTCCTCCTATAATTTCAGTGTTTTATCATGATTAAAATATTTTATCTTTAGATTAATGGTGTACTTAATTTTTTTAATTGTCATGTAAATGCATAAAAATACATTGTGAACTTGTTTTCTAGTAATTGTTTTTAAAAATGATAAAATTAGATTTGTTTCATGCGTAACGCTTCTTGTTTGACTGGAATTGGAAATCAAATGGGTATGGTATCAAAATAGATATTAGGTACATATACTTCAAAATATGCAACTTTTAATAACTGTTTACATGCATGTGATTGTTTAGATACTTCATGTTAAACTTGGCTTCAATACCTTTTTATTATTTAACACATTTGGGTGCCTGAAGGGAATAAATATGTTTTAGCCTAATAGCCTTCTTATTAATGTTAGTGAAGCTTGACTGGGCTGCTTTTCTATATAGTGCTTGTCTGTAATCTAATATAATTTTATCCTGTTTGTAGATTTTATTCCCGAGTTTGAAAAAATTTACAAACTTGGAAATGAATGCATAATAGTGAGGGATGAATCGCTGTTTAGGGGAAATGTAGAAAAGAGAGATGGTAGTGCTGCAAATATACTTACTTCTTAATTTTTGTGTTATTGTCTGGTGACTTCTTTTTTTGTATTTGGTATGAAGTTCACTGCTTAATAGCAAATAAAAAAAATGGGGATTTGTGTTTATGGGGAAATATATAATGAAAGTGTTATAAATATGTGTTTTTCATAATTTTCCATGTGATAAGGTAAATTGGGTCTCTTTATTTAGCTGGGCTGTTATAGATTTAATCAAAAGAAAATTAATTCAAAATTTAATAATTTTAGTGAAATTGTACAACATTGTTTTATAATGGGGAAGTAAGGCTTTTTGTTGTGAGCATGTTTTTCTCAATATTTGTCAATTGATCTCTTAAATGTTTGGTTTATTTGTCTATTTTGATAAATTAAGATTTGACTTAAAAATTATTGTAATTTTTGTTGTGTGTGTATGTTGTTTATCATATTTTTAAATTAATTAATTGCTTTTATTATAATAAAGTATGTGTTTTATAAAATTAGAAAATTATTATCAGTGTTTTTGTTCCTATCCAATCGACTGAAATATTTTACTTTCATTCATCCTGGTATGATCATTGTCATAATTTGTACATTTTATTAGTACATGTTGCATTCTAATTATTGTGGAAAAAATAAAAAAATTTCGTGTATAAAATTTGTTAGTCTGTATTTTATTTCTATTTTTTTCTCTATATTTAACTCCTATAACAGAATTAACGAATGTAATTATCACAGCTATGCATCCGAGTTTTAAACAAAAGGCTGGGGAAAAGGATAAGCTTCAACTTTAAAAACATTTTATTATTTTATTCATTTTCTGTGGGTTTTGATCTTCAAGCTGTGAACATATTGTAATAAATCACACACACAAGCCAGAGACATATTGTAATTTTTATGAAAATGGGAAGATACAAACAATTAAGATGAATTAAACATGGTAAGATCCACTGGGCGTAACTTGTTCTGAATGGGCCCTTTTTTAAAATAAGAATCTTGTTATATATAGTGGGATGTAGTGTTATATATAGTGGGTAGTAGTTGCACATGTTGGAGCTCTGCATAATTAATAAGGAGGTAGCTACGCTCATGGTAAGATCCTAGTTTTTACAAATGTTATTTAAATTCTAAGCTAACTAAAAGATTAAGCAGATAAAAAACTTTTAAGCTGTAAGAACCTGTTTAAAAAAATGGTGATAATTATGCAACGTTGAAGAGTACAGGCCATCTGTCTGCAATGATCTATCAAATGAGAATCATTGTTAGTCGAGCAACTTGTTAAAGGCTCTCTTCACAAATTCTGACAGATTTCACAACCTTCCATGTATCTGTCAAACTATGAATAATATTCTATCAAAATATCCACATATATAAAGAAACATCAACCACCTCTTAAGAGACGTAAAATGGAGTCTCATGCCTTCACTAAGAAACATATTGCTTTTGGAAATCAGTGACAGTTTTTTTTTCCTTTGAAAAAGTTTGAACTTGACAGATTTAGATATCATTGGTATGTGAATCAAATTTTCGAAGGTATGGTTAGAAATCTGTGATTATTTGAACTGGTTTTGCAGCTAATTGAACAACAGTTGATAATTTAAAAGTGAATATTAATTCAATTCACTACCAAAAAAATCTTGCATAAAATTTATTGCTGAAGGTATTTATGATAACATCTGGAGCAAGACAATGCATCCATGCACAATTCAAGCTCTACAAGTTTCTGTTAACAAGCCCTAATAATATTTGACTTTTTGAGTGTGCCCATCAAGAAATTCTGACCTCAACCCAATGAAAAGATTATGGGACAATTTAGTGCTTAAAATTTACAGGAATGGTAAAACTTATAATCCACCAAAAATAAGCTTAAAGGGATCATTGAAAACTGTTAAAAAATATTGTAAAGTACACATTGAAAAAACTTAATGACCTCAAGAATGGTTAAGTTCATTTATAAAAAATGGAAGTTTTTAGATAGTTAGAGCAGTTTTGTGAATAAAACCTCTCATTTGGCCTTATTATTATTTCCAGCTTTCTACCTGTGTATACCTGTGACAATAAATTTTCAAATAAAATATAATTGAAATTTTCGTATTTTTTTTAATAGATAAAACACATAAATTTCAAGCATGTATTTCTACAATAACCTTAATGCATCAATATATGATTAATAAAAGTTGTTATATTGTAATAATTTTTTAATTACATTTTTCTAAATTTAATCTTTTCTTAAGTGGGCTATCTAATTAGCCTAAATCATGTTGTCTTATAAGAACAATACAGGATCATTTAATTAAAATATCTATTTTATAGTATGTGCATAACATTTTCTTGGTTAAAAAAATATAATAGTTTTTTAATTTACAAAAGATAATTATAAATGTTTGACATTACAGTTATAAGCAATACTTTTTGTTTTTACTCATTAGATTTTTTTTATATTTCTCACATATTCTTGGGTAATACAGGCATACTATAACATTTTGCATGTTATTAAATTATTTAGTTTCATGAATTCATAATCTACAGGAGTGAAATACCCTCATAGTTTTTAAATAAACACCACATCCTTTTGATACGACAAACTGTGTTTGAAAATTTAGTGTAACCAAATCTTCCCCAACCCCTCCATCTCCCGATTAAAATTCTAAGAACATACTGCTTAAAAGAACCATTTGTCTGGATTCGACTGGAAAGAACGATTAACGCGCGCGCGCATGTGTTGACTGCATGCTATCTGTTACAATAGTAAATACGTGTAATTTTCCATGTGTGTGCCTTGAAATCGTGCGGAAATTTAGAGATTGGGGTTCCATCTCAAGTGTTGCCCTCGTCGTTTGATCTAAGTTCCAGTATTACGAAGTTCATCACAAATAATACGCTCATTAGAGCAATCAATCAATTCATATGCCTGTCATTAAATCATGCAACGCAAATGTGCACTCTCCGAATTTGTTGTGGACATACATCTAGGAATTGTGCATTATTTCAATTCATTATATTGCAAATCATGAATGGTTTTTCACAATTATAGCGTAAGAATGTTTTGATATTTAAAGTAAAATTTTATCACATTAAAAGAATTATAATTAGCTGATACCACATTTTGTCACGTATATTTTTTTATATTAGGTATATCAATGCAAAATACAAATGTAAAGAGTGCAAAGAAGAATTTAAAACAGAAATTGCAGTTATAATTTACTGTAGAAAAACATATAGTCTATAATAGTTAGACCCTGCTTTATTTTTCCGACCTTGTATCTCCTGTACACGGGTAAAAACAATCAAAGGAATACAGTTTCTTTTTTTTTTTTTTTTTTTTTTTTTGGCCATAAAAGGAAAACTAACAAAGCAAATAAAACCAAACCTGACCAAAAATATTCGATAAAAAGATAGGCTAAAATATGCTGTTTACCACGATACTTATCAACCCTCCTGTGGCAACCACACCCACTCTTGCACTAAGACACTGTGGTGGTTATCAGAGCTGAAATTCAGTGTCCAAGGAGATCTCGTACGTGTTTAATGGGATTATCAGAGGACATTGCAGTCGTTGAATATTCTCCGATAGTGTTGTTTTCCGACAATGTTAGAGGACCAATATCGACTCTCCAGAGGAAAACACTCCTCGAGTCACTGTCCAGACTGAATCGTGACTAAAGCGAACCCGCCCTCAATCATCCTCTGTCCTAGACAGGTGCTCTCGGCATGATGCTAGTCTTTCCTTTTCGTGGTTCACAGACAAAAGAATGCAGACTGCAGTGCGTAAAGGTCACCTGCATTAAGTCTCTGGGTGACTGTTATCCGTGAAATGAATCTTCCTGTTGCATTATACAGATTGCGAGACCTGTCGTGAACCCATCCCTTTTGGCTAGAAGTCTCGAATAACGGTGTTGAGCCGGCATTGTTGCCCTTTCGTGGCCTTGACAAGGTTGGCGACCCTCTGTTCCTATCTCAGTGAACTGTTTCCACAGAGTGGACACAACATTTTTCGAAACTCAGAGGTCCCTACAGCAGGTAGCCTGTGATTGGCCCGCCTCGAGTCTTCCAAATATCCTTCATCTTATGGCATCGTCTAGACTATTACAACTGGCCATATTTACGATGGATAAACAAAGAAATTCAAAAAACAAGGTTTGGGCTAAGTTATGATATTTCAAAACGTTTTCAAGCTATAAGTTTCCGCGAGCAAGTGAGAGAGAAGTACCTCTACACAAACATGATCACGGCACCTCTATCTTATGACGTCACTGGCCACTGATGGGCATACGTGAACGGCGAAGGGCTCAACTATCATTTGATTCCTTATTTGCGTATAGACGTTAATTAATTTACTATTTTTTTAAAAAAAAGAACATTCCTCCCCGTAATTATTTTCATAATACACATTTACTTATTGAAATATTAATTGCATCCCAAAAATGTGCTGTATTATTAAAAAAATTAGTTTAATTTCAGACTTTCTTATTAATAAAGGTATATCATTAACATGAAATAAAAACAGGGATGAAAATAAAACAGTCATATAATATCCATTAATACGAGGGTCGTACAGCAACTCCCTAGATTCAGGTAAAAATTAAATTACTTTAGGTATTTTTTTTTATTTTCAGCATTATCTCCTCTTAGGTATGTACATTTTTCCAAGCCTTTTAAAAAGTAAGATTTCTAATGGTCCTCAAAATAGGTATCTGTATGAGCGACGACTTCATTCGAAATAATCTCTTGTTCTCAAAGCCATTTATATATATATATATATATATATATATATATATATATATATTTTATATATATATATATAATTTTGGAAATAAAGTTGCTGAGGGCCAAATCTGGTGAATAGGACGTATTAACAATTCAATTCGAATAGTTCTATAACTTTGGCCATCAAATCTGCAAAGGAGTGTACTCGGGCATTGTCTTGATGGAAGATAGTCTTTTTCTTTTTCAAATGAGGACGTTTTTTCTTGATTTCTTAGCTCATAATACTCTCCAGTTATTGTTTTTCTTTTTCCAAATAATCGGTGTTGATGATTCCACTTCTATCCCAAAAAGACGTGGTCATCAACTTGCCAGCGATTTTACCGTCTTAGCTCTCTTAGATGCTTGTTCGTTTACAACCCCCCCCAAATGTTTTGACAATTCCTCTTTGGAGTGGAGTCATGCATCCACATTTCGTCCTCAGTTATGTATGGAAACAAAAAATCGCAGGATTATACGACAAAAAAGCACCAAAATGGTTTCAGAGTCCGAGCACATGATTGCGTTTATTTTGCCGCAAAGGACAAATGCAGCATTCATCTTACCGAGATTTTTTCATACCCGATTTTTCATGCGAAGTTGAAAGCAGTTTCTTGCCCTCTATGTCGTACATAAACCTCTCTTATAGGGGAGGGGAGGTTATATTTTAAAAATTACGTAGATGAAAGTGCCAAGGGGTAATCTCCGTGGTAAAAATTAAGAGTCTGTTGGTTTATGGAGGGAAGGGGGTTGAACCCCTCTCCCGTTGGGTATGTCTTTGGCGATATGCCAGTGTCTTCAACTATTTCGCGCACTTTGATTCGATGATCTTTCAAAACCACATTGCCAATCGTCCCTGGAGTGTAGTCACTTCCACTAGACGTCCCATGTGACATTTATCTTTTGTGGATGTAAGGTCATGTTTAAACTCATTTACTTATTTGTAAGCAGATTTAAACAATAGATGTGCCATGAACTTCATCCAATCCAGCCTTGATCTCTTTCGGTTTTAAACATTTTAAATACAAGTGTTTAATCACCCATGAAAATTAACTTTTTCCATTGTTCTAAATAAACACAAGTTACTTGCTTCAATCGACAGTAGAAAGGAAACAATGTGATGAAAGTAATGAGACTTAGACACCTGTCTTCTGAGTCAGGAGGCTTGCTGAAAATAAACTAATACTATGACCGCCATCTCTTAGGTTTTCTGAGGACTTATTGAACGATCGTCATATTCATCATTGTATTGGAAATAATCTACCAGAATAATAAAAAAAATCAAAATGTCTTTTACTACTTAGGTTATATACTGGATCAGGAGATCATAGGTAATAGATGCATTGAAAGCCAAGTGGCATAATTAGACTCAATCTTCTTAAGTTCATTTCCGGTCGTGAATGGGGAGCTGATGCCCACACACTTCTAGACACCTAAATTTCTATGATTCGGCCAATATTGGAGTATGGTCTTCCCATTTATGCATGTGCTTCCAAATCTAATCAGGACAATCTCGAGAGAGTCCAGCTTAGTGCTGCTAGAATCATTTCAGTATTCCAACTCAGCTGTCCGAATGACAATGTGCTATTTGAGAGTAATATGCTCCTTCTATCGTTGAGAAGATCTTATTGTCTCTCAAAATGTTAAAGCAATATTTCCAGTTTTAGGGATCATCTTAAAACCACTGCGTACCTTTGCGATTAGACTGACAGCCAACGTCTGAAGAAACTCAGCCCATTTTCTATTGCAAAGACGCTTGGTTTGCCTTTTGCTAATGTGAAACTTCATTCTTTATGCCCGCTAGACTTTTATCTATAACTTGAAGAACTTAATTTTCGTAAAGAACTCTTGACAAGAGTTGTGTGTGTGTGTAAAACACTCTGAGATTCCAAATCTCATCAGACAGTTGGCTGTGGAAACAATCCACTGTAACCCCCAGACATCTTTAAAGATTTATACTGATGGCGCGCAGAGTCGGATTAAATGGGTGGCGGACCTGGTGGCCACCAGGGGCCCCAAGCTTCATGGATTCCAGTTGTAAATTCAACGTACAACAAAAAGATCTTGAATCGATATTGCAACTCCGTTGATTTCCCCGGATTTGAGTCGTGTAGCAGCTCCAGCCATCTTTCTACCGTACATTCGTATTGTTGCAATCTATAAAATTTTCGCATGCACTTTTTTTTTTGCACAAATATTTTTTCGAACACTATTCAAGTCAAACAAGTTCGTTTTAGTTTACAGCCGTGCTTATTTACCCTCGGGTACATTTTACACTAAAACAAAAACCATCCCAACACCATGAAAAAATTACTGTCGACTAATAAAACTTCGACAATGCATTTGTATAGGTGGCATATTTAATTTAAGATCACAGGTTAATTAATGTAAACGCGAGAACCGCTACTTCAATTGTGAAATGATGGTACATTGAAACCGGTGTAACCGCCAAAATTTTAAATACAAGCGTGCAAAAGTGCATACAATGTGTCATACAAATACCGGAAGCGTGTGGGAGGGAATGGATGCCTGTTGCTCTTGGTCGGTCAATATAAGGTTGTTTAATTCTTTTTGTGGTAGAAGCTGTTGTTACCATCTTATGATGTACCACTCATGCTCGATTGGAAGAAGACCTAGGGATCTAGCAGGCCAATGGAACACGTTGACACCTTATAGAACATGTTAGGTTACTACAGGGCATGATGGAGCACGTTATCCTGTTGGAAAACACCCATTGAATGATGTTTATAAGTGGCAGTGCAACAGTTTGAATAACCAGACTGTTGCAATCAATTTGTGAATCAACCTCGAAAGTGCTCCTACAGTAAAAAAAATATTGCCCGCTCCAGATCAAAACTCTAAGTGCAGGCCCAGTGTATCTAGGTCATAGAAAGATTATTTGCAGGTCTTAACCAGGACTTCTTCTAATCAATATACAGCCATCACTGCAGTGGCGTAACATAAATCTCCTCAGCCCTCACATCGCGGGAAGGGGGTAGAATTTTAGGGGGCCCATAACTTGACTGACTCCAAGTACGGCTTGGGATCCAAACCCGCTCAAAACTTGACAGTAGGCTGTAAATTTTTAGCATGCATTGCTGTGTTTGATTTCCGCCAAACTTTGCCATCCGATCAGAAAATGTTATATTTGCTTTCGTCAACAAAAATTACATTTTCCCAATACTGTGTTGGCTACCTTACATACATTTTAGCAAATGCCAACCTTGCTTGTCTATTTGCTTTGCTCATGTAGGGCTTTCCTTGAGGTACTCTGCCATGATACATATGTTTTCTTAAAACATTTCTAACGGTTTCAGGATTTACTCATTTTCCGAACCTACTTTTACATTGCAAAGTCATTTTTACTGCACTAGTTCTTGGATTAAAATGCGTACTTGTCTCACACACAATCCACCTCTCTTCACGTTCATTAAATGTCCTTGAACGCCCTGATCTTTGCTTGTTTTCAACACCATTTGCTTTTTTTTTAACATGTCAATGATGTTAAAAACAGTAGATTTACTCAATTTCAAGATTTTTCCTATACACCGAACTAATTTCCCCTCTTTCAATAACTTATTATGAGATTTCACACACCAACCGATATATCTTTGTTTCTCGCAATTTTTTCTATAAATAATATTAACTGTTGAAACGTTTATGTTTAAAAAAGTGGTGTGAAATTAAATTCTATTGATGCGCTGTATATTTGTTGAATTTCTGATTTCAAAAGTGTCCCAATACTCTTTTGACTCCAGTGTGCCTTTGAATTATATTTGCAAAGCTAGATCAAATTATAATTCTATAATACTAATAAAATTGTCCTTATATACTGTACACCAAAGGTTAAAGTATTTCTTAATTCATTTTGTTTTTGTTTTAATGTGATAAATATTTATATAAAGGGCTTTACAGTTATACATGTCAAGTGTCCCAATACTTTTTGAGTGACTGTATGAAACTGTTATAAAACACTTTATTTTTTTACTAGAGATAGATTATTACCTGAAATCGAGCAAAAATCTACATAAAAACGAAAGGACATTCAGAAAAACGATATTCAATCATTTAATTTTGGCGATGAATTGGATAAATTTTTACTATTTTTAAAAGAAAACAAAAATACAATGAAACCCCACTAACAATTTATCAAGTTGCAAGAGAAATGGCCTCGACTTTTCCTAATGAAGAGATACTTCTGAAAATAGTTGTAACAATTCTGATATCAAATGCATTAGGTGAGACCTCTTTTTCAGTTTTAAAGAGCGTTAAAATTTATGTAAGAAGTACTATGGAAGAAAACAAATTGAACATGGCCATATTACATTTGTAGAACAAGATATATTGGACAAAGTATGAATGGCAAAAATAATTGAAAATTTGTGCCAAAAAAATCAAGACGTAAAAAAACATATTACAAAATTGTAAGGTTTTTAATTTTTTTGAATACAGTTAAAGTTTTTATTGAGTTGTTGAGTTTTATTATTAGCTATACATTTTTTTTATTTTCATAATTTAAAATCAGCTCGAATCTTTTCACTATTTTAGTTTCTCGACTCTTGAGCCCATGGGCCTCAAATCTTTTACCCCCAGGGGCCTCCAACTAGCTCAATCCGCCTCTAACTGATGGCAGCAGAGGTGATGGGGGAATTTCCGGTAGTGTGTGGAATACACATTCTTATACTTCTACCAGGGCCGTGGTCATCAAGATTAAAAATCCGAATTTCTATTCACTTTTTAGATTGAAGGTTATTGCTAACAGAAGGGTTTTGCAGTTCACATGTGAAAACGAGGTTCAATTACAAAACTTTTGGATTCTGACTGACAGCCGAGCTTCGCTTCATCATCTCTCCAATTGGACATCTATTGAAGACCAAACTAGTCTTGATATCCTAAATGTTCTTGGTTGAATTTCTTCTAAACTTTGATTGCGTTTTGAGTGGGTCCCATTCCACGTGGGGATTGATGGTACTGAGAAAACCTATTTCTTGGCCAGGACTGTGGCTGAGGAGGTGGTGAGCCCAACTGGGTGTCTTACATTAGTGAATTATCCTCCCTTAAGAAGATTGATCTCAACCAGCTTGAAAGTACTCCTCCTTTTCATCCTTGCATCTCCGGAAGAAATCCTGGAGGTTCATTAAGGCCTAGGAAATATCAAACTGCCTTCTTACCTTTCTGAGCGGTTATATAAACACTCTCACTTTTCATCAGATCCAGAACACATTCCCGGGGTGCCACTGCTGTAATTCCGAGCTGGTCTCCCCTGCCCACGTCTTGACTCATTTGGATTTCAAAAAGGAAGATGTCCTTCGGGACCCTCTTCTGTTTTTAGAGTTTCTAAAAATTTTTGGATTTATGGAGATTGTCTAGGGATTAGCAACAATAACAAGAGCAGCAATTTACTGCGCTTAACTTCGGACCACGTTATGAAAAAAATGCAAACTGTATTTTGATCTCGTAAATCTTCCCCTTTACAAAAGTGTAAAAACACCGAAATCAATATTTTAGAAAAAAAATATGAAATTAGGATTTGGTTTTTATCTTAAGGTATCCGACTACGTTCGGAACCGTGATTTTGCAAAAGCGCATAAATGGATAATTTTCATGATATTTAGTGTCACTTAGATTAGAAATTATGAATAAAATTGTTTTAAGGACATTTTGACAAAAAAAAATTATTTAAATACAATATTTTGGCAAAAAATTAACTTAGAATAATCTTTTTTCCAAATGTTCTCCTTTTGGAAAAAATGCTTCTATTATAATAATATTTTGCCTGTATATAGTGATGGGAGGCGCGGATTAATCAGGAATATTCAACAGAACTTCAAAATTGCAGACCCAGTTTGGTGGAATTCGTTTTCTTTCCCCATCACTGAGGGGTGAATTCCTCAGCAAAGGGTGCCTAACATTCCCACGCCTGGAAGGATCATTGCACTCATAAATATTGGGGTGCGTCATAGGATTTTCCCCCGCTTCAATAAGGCAATGAACTTTGTGCGGTAACTCTGCGCTGGTTCTGGACCAATCAGAGGCAATTAAGTGGACAAGGCAAATAGTCCACTCTAGGATTTTAGAGTAAAGTGGCATAGAATAAAACGGGATCCACCCCGATTTGGACACGGAGACGGACAGAGACAGAGACAGACTAATCAGATCCCAGACCTTGAGAATCTAGGCTCCGCGGGACTCCGGGCGGCAACCATGTCCCTACTTTATCCCACCTCCTATCTCTCTCAAAACTAAGTTAAATTTTAATCTTATTATGCAGTATATTTACAGTTACTTAAATATGTTATTCAATAAAATTAATTGTCAACTCTATACGATCGGATTTGTAATTTAGTGTACAGTAATTTGTCTATAGAATATTAGTGTTTAATTTTAACTTAAGTCATGATGCGATGTAAAATTAAGAATCTGGGTTTTCATCATACAAAGTAAATAAGTTATCTTTAGCGTCGCATCAATAGCTCAGACCTCTCTACAGAGGCTCAACTAGAATTTTTGAAATATATAACTTAGAAGTGGGTTTATTCATATTTCACAACAACAGAGGGGAGACGTTTCAAGAAAAAAACACCAATAATTATTTTAATGTGTGGTGACTCTGAAAATAATGTGAATTTTTCAAAAATTCTATTTGAGCCTCTGTACAGAGATTTGAGCTATATACAGGCAAAATATTATTATAATAGAACCATTTTTCAATAAACGAGAACATTTGGAAAAAAGATTATTCTAAGTTAATTTTTTGCCAAAATATTGTATTTAAATAAGTTTTTTTGTCAAAATGTCCTTAAAACAATTTTATGTATGTATTCTAATCTGAGTAACACTAAATATCATGAAAATTATCCATTTATGCGTTTTTTTAAAATCACGGTTCCGAACGTAGTCGGATACCTTAAAACATAAATAAGGAGGGAAAAAATGATATATGAATTGAAAAACATATGATCTGTTTTTAACGTTACGTTTTCTGTTTTGTAATAAAGAATAAAAATATAATGCTACATTCTTCACTTATTTATTTGGAAAAGGTATCAAAATTTGCCACATTAACAACATTCTTAAAGTTCTTAACTATAAAAAACTTCATATAAAAAATTACAACGTGGTGTATTGGGGGTGGGGGGTAGATAAGGAATAATCAAATCCTCTTATATAAGTGAATCCTTCGCAAACACTGTCAATGTCATTTCATTGCTTTCTAAAGCCTTCGGAATAATTTTATGGATACGAGTTCACAGAAAAGATATAACTTCGGGAAGACGTATATGTACGTCTGGGAAAAGATAAAATTTAGGAAAGACGTATATATACGTCTGAGGAAAAGATATAACTTCGGAAAGACGTATATATACGTCTGATGGCACTAAATGTTGTGGCTGGGCGAGACGTTTATATACGTTGGGACTTAAGAGGTTTAAGTCGTATTGTATGCTTAATGTCATAGTATCATTGGATTTAATACTCCGCTATTGTATGGAGGTGGGCGCGATGCAAATTATGATTGAATATTGGGTCGCAAACATTGGAAGTTTGAGAAGCAGTGCATTAAACTGATTGTAAAGTTAAATGTTCCTGCAGCTTTAGATATGCAATTAGCAGAATCAATTATTTGAAAATAATATTTATTGATTTTTATGGTTCAATTTATATTTTTCTGAGATGCAAACTCAGTGGTGTAACGGAGAATATTAGCCCCCTTCAAAGTCAGGTTTTGAGTCCCAAGGATCTTACAAAGGTTACGTCATTCCTACTTTGGGCCCTCTAGAATCCTATTCCTCCCGTAATCCGGGGGTTGCGGAGGTGTACATTGTACCATTGCGCAAATTAATTAGTACAATCTTTTAAAAAAGTGCTCTATCCGGTTTCCTCCACTTCCACAATGTGATCTTGGAGCCAAAACAATTACTTCCCCCTGTACTAATTTGATACAACTATTGATGATAAAATTATTTTTTTAAATTATTTTCTTAAAAACAGAATTAATTAAATTATTTTTCACTCTCTCTCTCATATAAACTAATCTCTGTTGAATTATATTAATATTTATGCATCCAACCATTATTTTAAGTAATGTAGATTCTCTACATAGAATGTTTTGGGAAAATCCGAAAGAAATTCATTAAAATGGATTTTGAATCAACGATTTATGGTCTTCATTAAAATGATACAAATAATGTAACTTTCGACATTTATTTAGAAAACATCTCATGATTTTTTTTTCTATCATTTTAAGTTAGAAAACAAGAAAATTTTTATTTTAGCTACTTTTTATTAAATAGTTACAATTAATATAAATATGTACATGACAAAATCAAAATATTAAGTGGTAATTAATTTTTATTAATTATCATTAAAGTATCCAAAACAATCGTGTGCATAAAATTTCAGTTCAACTGAATGCTTTAAAACGTGAGGAAAAAAAAAAAAACCTTTTCTAGTTTTGACACAGGTTGCCAAAATGATCGCTAACTCGCCAAAAATGATGTCCGTGGCTGTATTTGAAATTCTTTAAATAACTAGTTTTAATCAATTAACTTTTATTAATTATTATTAAATTACTGTATTGTCATCCAAAATAATCTCATGTATATAAAATTTCAGCTCAATTGAGCGCTTTAAAATGTATTTTATTAACGATTGAAAATTCCACCAAGATAAATAAATAAATATGTAGAGAGTGTGAGCTATATATAAAGTAGGAATTGAATTAGATAATAGAAAAAAAATCACTTGGAATACCCACACACCACACTTTTCCATTCCAACTATATTTACAAAACGGTGTTGAACAGTACTCTAAAAACAAGACAAAAGAAAATAAATAAACTGTCCAAATTATTCTAATCAAACATATATCCTTATAATGCTTGTGTCAGTTCCAAAGCTGGATTTTAATGTAACAAAATCTGAGAGAGATTATTCGCGTTGATAGATGAGTAGTGTAGAAGTTTAGGAAATTTTGAGAAGTAATTTCAAGAATATTTTTGCCAATGATAAAGGTTCAAAATATTATGAGAATTATTCCAATATAACTCTCTCTCTCTCTGTGCTAATACAGATAAACGATATTCGATTTACGAAAAAGTTTCTGGTGATAAATAAAAAAAGAGACATATATATTATTTCAGAGTTATTTATAGTTTTAATTTCTCTCTCTCTCTCTTGCAGTTTTAGTTTTTTCAAATTTTTTTTAAAGTTCCTGATTTTGTAAATAGGAGGAGGGAAAAAATATCTAAAAAAAAAAAAAAAAAAAAAAAAGAGTAAACTTTCTTTTTAAATCCTTGAACTCACGTTGGGTGATGAATAGAAATTTGATAATCGAATTATTTCGCCGAAAAAGCCACTGTCCCACTTTCGATGCTACAAAATTTCACATTCGAATATCCATTTTCTTCAACGAATTTTTGGTTGTGACGAAATTTAAATATTTATTTCATCCGAAATCGATAAAACTGTCTGAGTAGGAAAAAAAGTTTTTTTTTGTCAGAATTGTTATTCTTCAAACTGAAAAAGCAAAAAAATATCTGTTGCTTTTTATTGTTCCCGCTACTACATCTGCATTCAGAAAGGTAAATTATGTTACTACTGACCTATTTCGGAATATTTATTAAATTTTTATTTTAAATTTAAATTCTGCTTGTAAAATTCTGTGGAAACTCACAATTTATTTTTTGATCATTTCAATTTATTTCAGAATCTGTACAGTCAAATGCATATTCTGAATTTTTTTTTTTTTTGAGAAAGTATCTTTTTTAAAATCATTTTCTGCCCTTTCCAGTTTTTCGATATTTATTATTATTTCTTTATGTAACTATATGGATGTTCATCCTTTGAAGGTCGGAAAAGAATTCACATCAGAGCCCAAACATGCTTTATTGGAGAGGAATCTGGCAACCGTATCGACCAACAAATCGTTGAAGAAGTACAGAGATAGGTAATAGAGAAGAGATTGCCATATGTGGACGTGCATTACCCCGCTGAAATGTAAGCCCAGAGGTTCATGAAAGAAAAGTCTGTTAGACAATTTATAAAAACTAAATAAAATGTTTTTCCAATTTTCATGCTGTGATCTCGGATTCGAGTCTCGAAACCGCTTTGAAACCCGGTCCGCAGACGTTTAGTCATCTGCAGTTAGCAACACCTTAAATCAGTTCTTCTCAAACTGTGAGGCCGCGGTAGCCGAGTGGTATAGGTATCGGACCGTGGCTTGCTTTGTCACGGGTTCGAGCCCAGTACCACTAAAGACCCGCCGTGTAGGGCAGCGATGCACGCTAAATCTGTCGAGAGCTGAAACGTCCTCCCGTTGGTGTGGTGTGGTAGTTAGGAGAGGGGTGCCAGCTCAGGTGTCGTCCACGTCACTTGACCATGGTTCAAAATTACGTGGTCCGTCGCCAAAAGCCCTCGTGTAGCTGAACAGTGCGACGTTAATATTCAATCAATCAATCAATCAATCTCAAACTGTGGGGCGCGCCACCTAGGGGGCGTGGTAACCCTAGAAGGGGAGCGCGAGCATATTGTGTGAAAAGTCGAAAACGAAATATTATTTCAAAAAATTATTAATTTTTTGAAAGTAAAACAAACAAAATACATTCTGTCAAATGGATATATATATATATTTATACTGATATAATACACTTATAAATATATCAGTACTGCACAATGAATTTTATAATTATCTTAACAATACTAAGTTAAGAACAAGTTTATTAATTACCAGTGATCGTGGTCATATATAAAATTATTTGCAAAAATTAACACTTATCTGGATCATTTGTACGGCTTATAATTAATCCCTTAGCTGCAGATTAAAAGTTACGCGATTCATTCCCCAATGTCCCCGTTTTGTAAGTATGCACGCATATGTGGTATATTTGGGGGGGTGAGAGAAAGGGAAAATCCTCAAAATCCTCTGTGTGAAATAAATAAATCCTTCTCAAACAATGTTAAGGTCATTCTATTGCATTCTAAAGTGTTCGGAATAATTTTACGGATAGTCAAAAGATCGAACCCCATAGGAATAACACGGGGATTCTAATTTTAGTGCTAAAGCCCCCTAGGCCCACTATCTACACACGAATTATAACAGATGAAAGAGCTCAACGATGAGAACCTATGGTGCGGGTTTCATTAACGAAGCTCAAAAATCCTCGAAGCTATGCGGGATTTTAAAAAAATTTAAAACTTTAAAATAATTTTAAAATGTTAAATATAGGTGAAGAAATGGGGCTATGGTCCTGAAAAAATATATCTAGGATACACATAGGGAGAACAATCGAATCCAGCCGGTGTGGTCAACCAACGTAGCATAGGATTTGAGTTATTATCGGGGAAGCCCTGTAGGGGGGGAGCACCGGAGGGGGTCAATGCCACTTAAAGCTCGAGCTAATACGAAAATATGGCGGACCTCCAAAAATCAAGTCCCAAGCTCTATTCCTTAGGGGGGGTGAAATTGTTTCCATCCCCACAGGATTAACATGAGAGCATGATATTTTAGTGATTAAGCCCTCCCCATGCCTACACAATGGGATTGAAGTAAATGACTGGATAGATCTTGACGAGTGGAAGAGTTGGTTCAAATCTCAAGTCCGAGACTCGAACAAGAGCCAAGATATTGTGAATTTAAACAAATTTAAAAAGTTTAAAACAATTAAAAACTACTATGGCAGAAATAGCCCTATGAGCATGAAAATATAATAGCTTGAAGAGCAGATAGAGAGGGATCGAATGAGCCAGGTCCGAATAGACTGTGAGGCTCGGCTGCCTAGATATTAGCCAAAAAGCTCTAGTGGGTGGGGAATGCACCGGGGGGATACGTCCCAACAGATATGGTTTATAATAATAGTTATTAGGAACAAAAAATATCAGTCCCCTAGCACCAAACAAGTGGCATATTGAAATACTAGCTGGTATACCCGCTCTTCGCACGGGTGAACTGAAAAATTAAACAGCACAGATTGAAGGAAAAAGAAGTTTTTAATGAGTTAATTTTATGTGAATTGCAAATTAAACAAAAAAAGCTTTTTGCATATCTCAGCTAAACAAAAAAAAAAAAAAAAAAAGAAAAAAAGAAAACCATCTTTGTTAAATTTTAAGTGTGTAGGTCTAATAGCTGATAAAAAGGATTTTTTTTTTTATTTATAATTCCTCGTAACACTCATGAGGGTCGATTTTTGAAAATACCTCCCTAAGCTGATTTCTGCTCAGCAAAAGTAACACATTTGCGTAATGAACGCTTAAAGTAGTGTACATAATTTATACCTGAAAATGTAATAGATTAATATTACTTTCTGCTGTATTTATTTTATTTTAAAATTGTAATATTCGCAAGCAACGCCGTTTCTTAAATTATAATGGCGATTCAATGAAAAACATAGCAAAATGTTAACGATAGAGTTAAGTTGGCAAATGCCTAGCTACTTTTGTAGCTCGAGCTTTATTAGAGCTTTGTAAGACCCGCCGTGTAGGGGAGAAATGCACTTTAATACTTTATCCAACCGCATTATGATTTACTGCAGTTTTTTTCACACAATATTTTTTTTGGATCACTACATTTACAAATTAAGGGATACACATAAACAAAATACTTCACTTTGGAAAATTTAATCCGTTAGAGCTAATAAATTAATTAAAGATATTCCACTGTAAAATTAATTATATACACTGTTCACTTAAAATAAGTAGTCAGTCCTATTTTTTCGGGACAAAAATAATAAACTTTGCAATCCGCTGAAAACGCCGTCAGCTGAAAACGCAATATCTGCGACAAAACTATTCGGCTTCCCCGCTAAAATACTCATCATAGAACCCGTGCTGCCATATATCTTGGAAGAGTGGATTTCAAAGAATATTCCTGTTAAGTATTGGTGGAATATTCCTTCTAAGTTGGTGTGTTGTGGTAGTTCGGAGAAGGGGGTACCAGCTCAGGTGTCGTCCACGTCACTTGACCATGGTTCAAAATTACGTGATACGTTGCCAAAAGCCCTCGTGTAGCTGAACAGTGTGCGATGTTAATATTCACTCACTCACACACTCCAAAAAATACAGTGCAGTAGTTATAATTATTTTTATACTTAAAAACGCAATATCTGCCTATTCAATTAAAATTATAGCTTTATAATTAACTACTAACCCCAAACAAATTTTGAAAATTTGTCCAAATGATACAGTGTGAAAGAGAAAGTTTATTTACTTTATGTACCAGAACCGATAAAAGCCTTTATTTTGAAAAAAGATCAATTTCTTACAACCAAATGTGCATAGTAAAATCATAAAAAAAAACACATTAAAATAAAGAGAGATTTATAACAACCTTTCCCTTCTAAACTTAGTTTTGCATTAATTAGAAGCGAGCCCCTTCCGTAGCCAAAACAAAAAGAGTTTTTCACAAGCAAAAGATAGATATATGCTGTGGTGGGCTTTTTTGCAGTGCAAGCCAGATTTGCTTGCAGATGCCAGAATTTTTTCCTACTTATTTGACAAATATCGTTATATTTTGGACACTTTTTTACAAATTTTTATGAATTATAGCCTATGTGTTATTCTGATGTATAAGCTATATTACTGTAAAGTTTCATTAAAATCCATTCAGTTGTTTTTGCGTGAAAGACCCACAAACATCCGCACAAACTTCCACATTTATAATATATATTAGATTAGATTAGACAATGGTGTGCGCGGGCATCGGTGTCATGACGGTGTGCGCGCGTATCGTAAAAATTTACCCTCGTCTTTTTCCCTAACGCGCAAAAAGAAGTACAACTTCAACAACTGTGCTTGAAACTGAAACAAAATGTGGTTCTAATATTTTATATTATGATAATTTTGCTTTGTGGAAAGGAAAAAAATGAGGAAATCTACAATTGGTAAATATTCAGTTTATATTGCTTCAATGTTCAAGAAATTTCAAAGAAAATGTGTTAATTGGTAGGCTTATTTGTGAATGATTTATCGTACGAGCAACTAGCATCTGTAATCCTATATGCTGTAGGGTTCTGAATAACTTTGTTTTTGAAAATGATTCTAGAAGTTTAAATACTTATATAATGTGATATTTTTTTAATTATTACTAATTAAGACACTTAATTCTCAATTTTGTTATTACCAGTAAGACTACTTTTTAAATATTTCTGTTAAATAAGAATAAAGCTCTGTATTTTTCGTTAGCATTTCTAGTCATTTTAGGGCGCCGGTATCCCTATGTTTCTAATGACGAACTCGTGATCGGCGTTATTGAAATTTCGATTCAAGTCCTGATGGCTCTGAACACCTTCCCTGTATAGAAGTTGTGCCTTCAACGCATCGATGCCCTAAGCCCTCCCATTGACGTGTTGTGGAAGTTTTAATAGTAGTCCTCATCACTTGACTTTATTTTAAAATTAAGAGGACCTTCGCCAACGACCCTAGTGTAGTAGTGTCAAGGTTTGACGTTAATTATGACTAATTTTTTAATCAATATCATGCTCACTGCACAATTTTGGTAAAGCCTTTTTTGATATCCCTTTAAATATATTTTTATTTGAATTAATAGAATTTTTAGAATGGTTGCATGTTTAAGAACCAGTGAATTAATATAATGTAGATTTTGTTGCCGCCTTGCACTAAAAGAAACAAGATGTGTGAAAAATAAAAAAAGATTTCCGAAACTTGTTGAAGCAACTGAAAAATGCGGAATTAAAATCATTTAGTGATTTAAAAAGTGGAATAAGAATAAAAAAAAATTTACGTACAATTTCCATGTAAAACGGCGCTGACAAGTACAATGATAAAAAAAAATGAATATGAAGAATTTTAAGTTACCGAAAGAAGAAATTTTAAAAAAAGAAAGCAGTAGAAAATAAAAAATACAATTAAAAAAATTTTAGGCCAAAAGAACAATTAAATATTAAAAAAATTAACTAGTTTATTGGGGGATGGGAAAAGCATTTATTAAAAATAAAACAGTAGAAATTCGCAATCTGTTTCCATTTAAAAAAAAACTCTGACAGATTTATCCTAATGTTTTAGTTCGGATTCACATCGTAAGATCCACAATAAAAAAAAAAAAATTCGAAGCCCATTTTATTACTTTTTTGAGAAACAGTTTTGTTACGTCTTTACCAGATTTATCACTTTTCCCATTGTGCGAAATCAGTAAAAAATCTTAACTAAGGTTTACTTTATGTATTTTATTCATTTTAATTCTTCCTTAAAAGTGGCTTCAAATGAAGGTTACATGTCAAGTACTTCATTCAATGATGTAGTTTTACTAAGACCCTTCAAATGATATTACTATTGGATAGTGAGGAGAGTTAATTGAGTAATTCATCTGATATAAGAGCTTCCATAGTTATGTTGGAGCCAAATTGAGTCTGACAGTGAAACCAAAATTGAAAAAAATAAAAACAACTATGATCTATACAAGAGGAGTTTGATGGGAATTGGTGAACTTAGAGTACTCTTTAACCAAGATAATATTTTTAAAATTCACCTGGTATTAACAAGTGTCATTCGAAGATTTCTGCTTATACAGAGCCACATAGTTTTTATTTTTTAAAGCCGATGAAATGTTCCAGATTATCACAAATCAAATAATTGTCTATGTCAAGGGTGGCGAAACTTTATGGATCAACGTGCCATTTTTTCGAAAGAAGTGTTTAATGAGGTATAGACGTGTCGTCAAATCATTTTGAGTTGCGATTATTGGAAAAATAATAAAAAACTAAATACTAACAACTCAAAACTCTTTATTTACTATAAAAAAACATCTTTTGTGTGCGTGCACTGTATAGTTGTAACTGTTTTATTTATACGTGTAATTGAAATTAAAGTGACATTAGTGTGACTTTTTCGCTGTTGCAGATTGGATTACAATTAGCTTACATTAGGATTGTAAGATGTATCTTTTAGAAGATTGCATTCTGAGAATTGGAGTCATCTGCCAAATGGTTTCTAAGCAATTGATTATTTTTGTTGTGGTATTATTGATTATAATTGATTATTTTTGTCAAGAGGATTTGTGATTTGTTTCAAAATGCCATTTTACAGACGATGTTCTGCATACCACTGTTCCAGAACATAAAACAAACACCGCTTTGCCACCTTTACTAATAATGCCATATTTCTAGATTCGCCAAGTTTGAAATTCTCTGTTACACGTACTATCTAGCACTTTTTGTTCTTTTGCTGAACTAGTCATGTTAAATAACAGCTAAAAATCATAAATGTAACACAAATAAACTTTAAAATATGTACAGTTGTGTCAACGAAATTGACTATGCTATGCGTAGACAAATTTTGCATCATAAGCAACTGTAGTCTCCACGACGTAACTAAGGCAAGATAATAATAAAAGAATGTGTTCCCCGCCGCTCCACGACCTATCACTCGCGTTTGTTTGTAATACTTCACAGTGAACTTGGTTATAGGTGTTTCAGTACATACTTTTGTTATCAAAGGCTTGTGGTAACTAAAATAAGAAATGTAGGTTTTGCACTCAATATCATTTAAGAACTCGAAAACACTGCATCAATCGTAGTATTTGATTTTGTCGTCAATATTATTCTGTTACTTTGTAGAGGTAAGGCAAAATTGTCTTTTTGCGTTTTAATTTTTCTCTTATTTGAGGTAAAACTGGAAACTCGAGCCGTATTGTCTTAACTAATCTTTCATCGCTTGTTTCTATATGAACTGCACCATTTAACTATCCATCTGTCACATCAATATTTGTGGTAATCATGTAATAAATATTATTCACATAAACTGTTTGATAAGGCAATCCATTTGTATCAATTAATGACATCCTATGTAATTTTTGGCGTACGAAAGTTTCTTGTTCTTTAGAAGTACATTCAATATATACATCGTTTGCAGTTGAAGTGATTCTGTCCGCATATATGCTTTCAATATTTTATTACTATACTCATTGGGGGAATTGTTAGTGATGAATAATCGTATATCTTGAGGACACCTTATTTCAGCTTCTTCCACAGTACAAAAACGACTCTTAGAGTTATTTCTATTTCATCAAGTTTTTCTCGTTTCCAATTTTTGTAAGTATAGAAAAAAATTGTTGATTCACTTGACACATGACTTCATTTAGTTCATAAAATTTTAGATTTCGCCATAAAATCCGTACAACGATGGTCTGTTTCGGTTGCTTATAGATGGACGTAGAACGAACTGGTGGTAATTGACGTATAAATCTCCTATTAAAATAATATCTAATCCACCAAAATTTGACTGAGAAGTTCCAGTTATTTGTTTAAGCTGGAATCAACCTTCAATAATAATTGAGCACTGTGATCATACTTATCTCATCAATGATTATGACTTTTATGTATTTGAAAAGAGTTCTGTATTGTTGAGCAGTTTCAGAATGTGTAACGGAAATAATCTTGATAAAGAAATTTTTAAAGCTGTATGAACAGTCGTTCCTTAAATAGCTACTGCTGCTTTACCAGTTGAAGCACAAGTTATATATGCATGACAGTATCCATCATTGTTCGTATAGCGATTATAAATTACCATCAAAAGTTCAATGACGAACGTTTTACCGCATCCGGCAGGGCCGGTAAAAAATATTTGAAATGGAGTTCGATATGATGATAAAAGATGCAAATAACATGAAGCAAAGGTCCTTTTTTGTGGGTGTGTTTTTCGTTTGACATTCTCACTAATTGATAGAAATCTTCTTTGGGCATTAAATTTTCTCTTTTTCTGCAATATTAGTAAATTTGTAGTAGTAAGTAGTTAGTAGTTAGTAATGTTGCTAAGTAGCCATTATTGAAACAAAAATAAATTTTTCATTCGTATTTTTTCCCTCGCCAAAATCGGTGATTTTCATTTGTCTCCAGTTTTACTTGTGTAACCCCTGAGAAAATGTGAAGTGGACGTGATGAAGCAGATGTTGACTGCGAATTTGGTGCGAAACAGGTTTTGGTTGCAAAATCCTTAACTTTTCGTAAAATCGCGCTTTTTATTAAAGTTTTTATTTTTTGAAGGCTTAATTTTTAAATTATTGGCTTACGATTTCACATATCGATTGAAAACAATGGTAATTTTTAAACTAAAAATCTAAGAATAATTTTTTAGTAAAAAATTCTCCTAAAAAGTCTAATAGACGAAAAAGACCAAAAAAATTTTAAAAATCGTAATTTTTAAGCAATTTTTTCAATTTTTGCACACACACACACAGATTATGGATAGTATTATTCTACACTCAGAAAAAAAAGTTTCGTGAGATTACTTTTATAAATAACGAAATTATTTAATATTTACTTAAAATTTTGAATATTTTTTGAAAAATCGTAAAAAAAACCATTTTTTTGGTATTCTTTTTTTAAATGACCGATTCTAAAAGAGAAAAGCATGAAATTTCTTAGGGTAGAATATTAATTCATTAACGCAAAAGGAAATTGAACGGGAACAGTTTAGAAATCATTTTCATAAAAACGTATCGATTTTGACTCATTTTAGAAAGAATCGTAAAAAATATCATTATTTTGTAGAAAAAATTATACCGTATCGTGGTGAAAAAAAAATGATCTTTCCGATTCTGTAATTGGTTTTTTTTGTCTGAGTTTGATAGAAAGAATTAGATGGCTTTTGTTTCGTTCAATTTATAATAAAACAGATTAGTTTAAATAACTCACAACCACACAAAAACTCGGCATTATAAATTTTCTTTTTATTTATTTTTTTTACTGTTGCCATTTACATAAAGCAATAAATCTTTTATTTACAAAATCATTTCAATACATGCTGAGTTGTTTCATTTATTATTTTAAACTTCTTCGAGTTTTGAATTTATTTTAGTTTAAATATATGTATTAAATTACATCTCTCGTGGTTATGATATGAATATTTGTGTTAAACTCGCGACAGCTTTTTTAAAATCGTGGTGAAAGTCGGAACTTCATACATCTTTAACTTTCGTTCATCGCGTAACCGTAATTGGTAACGCGTAATGGGTAAAGCGTAACGAAAATTTTTCCCTAGCGTGCTATAAGAAGTTAACTTAAAAAGTTTATACAATGTTTTTTATGGAGCAACGGGTTTTTTTTCACAGCATGTATTTTTGTTGATAATATTTAAATATAATCTATTTTTGCAAATATTTTTTCCGCTTTCTTTTTAACTAATGTTAGCAATATGAGTAATAATAAATTATATAACCTGCTTTCCCTTATTATTTATCAATTATTCATCCGCAAAAGAGATAAAACGTATTTTTTGAGAGATTTTAGCTATTTATGATCAATTAATTTATAAAATATCTTTGAAATTGTTTATTTTTCACTTTAACAATCCATCCTTTGTTATTTAACAGAATAACTAGGCAAAGTATGAAATTTTTCATCTATTATATATTTTAACTGGCTTGTCCAGTTTTTTCATGAAATACCTAGTTACTCTATGAAATAACTGAATTATACTCTTTAACTGCAACATATGCGGTAACATATTAGGTTGGGGAAAAAGAAATCCATTATTTTTTCGGTAGATGGCTGTAGTGTCGATATCTCATGAAGTATCGATCAAACAATTTCAAATTTATGCTCGTTGTCAAGATGACATTTCACACTAAAAAAATATTTTACTCTTTTTTGTTTGGTCCATTCAGCTGTGAGTAACAGGGTGTTAAAATAAATGTCAACAAAGAGAAAATTCGGTTCTTTTTACAGTTTTTATTTGATAAAGGCAAAACTGCAAGCCGGGTGGCTGAAATTGCAAATGGTGTTTATGGTGCCGATACTGTAACAGCTAATTACGTGCAATTTTGGTTTCGTCGATTCCGTTCAAGTATTTTTGATGTTAAAGATACACCTTTCACAGGCAAGCCCGTCGTCGAAAATGTGGATAAAATCACAGAAATAATCGAAGTAGTCGTAGCATTGCACAGTAGCTAAAGATTGACAATAAAACATTTTTAAACCATTTGCGCAAAGTTAGATTTAAAAAGAAGCTTGATTTTTGCGTGCCACACCAATTAAAACCAAAAAACATGATGGATCGAATTTCCATCTGCGAAACCTTGGCCAAACTGAATGAAATCGACCAATTTCTTAAACGGATGGTGACTGGAGATGAGAAATGGGTCACATACGACAATATTGTGCGAAAACGATCGTGGTAAAAGTGCGGTGAAGCAGCTCAAATGGTGGCCAAACCACGACTAACGGCCAGGAAGGTTCTACTGTGTATTTGGGGGGACTGAAAAGGAATAGTTTATTATGAGTTGCTTCCGTATGGCTAAACACTAAATCCAGATCTGTATTGTCAACAACTGGACCGTTTGAAGCTAGCGATTGACCAGAAATGGCCAGAATCGGCCAACAGAAGAGATGTTGTGTTCTATCAGGACAACGCCAGATCACACACGTCTGTAGTGACTCCCCAGAAACTCTGGGAGCCTGATTGGAAAGTTTTAATGAATCCACCATATAGTCCAGACCTGGTATCAAGTGATTATTACCTTTTTTCGCATTGCAAAACTTCCTGAGTGATAAGAAATTGGTATTAAGAGAAGATTGTGAAAATCGACCACTAGAGTTTTTCGCCAATAAGGACCAAAACTTCTATGAAAGAAGCATTATGAAGCTACCTTTAAATTGGCAACAAATTATGCAACAAAACGGTGCATATTTGACTCAAATCTGACAATCGGATTGATTGATTGATTGAATATTAACGTCGCACTGTTCAGTCTGACAATCGGAAGCATGTTAAATAAAGTCTTGATTTTCGTGCAAAAATAATGGATTTCTTTTTCCCCAACCTAATATATACATAAAAATATCTCTGTCAAAAAATATGCTGGGAAGGTACCCCTAGAGTACGAAATAATATTTTTAGAGAGAAAATTACATTAACGTCAAGGTAAAACTTTTTAGTAAGAAATACTTTAACTTTCTTTTACTTCCTTTGTGTAAAATTCATATATAGCATGTTAATCTACTTTAAGTATAATAGTTTTTTAGATATATTCTTCTAAATGTAGAATAGGGCTCTCTTAAAGCACCTAATAGGTCTAAGGATTCCATGATTCGATATATTTTGAAGACCACTGCTCTATACCAACAGACGCTAACCAGTGGTATGTGAAGAAGCTTTGTGAGTCCACAGAAAAATTGGGACATTATTTATATTTTTATAAAGATTCAGTTTCAAATAGGACGAGTAACAAAACACGTGTCATAGAATTTGGATTATTCTTTTCTTAAAAATACACTGCTGGACAATTGCTAAGGTCGGATAACACTATCATCCATAGCAACCACAAAATGAAAGGAAGCAAAATGTGGAAAATTAGAATAAGTGCGGGATATTAGTAAGAAGAAGTATGAGCGTGCAAATTTTTTTCCCACGTCTGTTCATCAAGTGATAGCGTTCATAAGAGCTTTAAAGGTTTTGACGCGTGTGGATAGTTGTTGTTTCAAGTCAAAGTTTTACAGGAAAGATTTAATAAACGAACTTAAAATTTTTGGCATGTCTTCCCGACATCACATAGATGATTTTATGCGTGGCCGAATTATTGGAAAGATCGAAGAAGGGCGAAAAATAACAGATGTTGCCAGGGAGTTCGACATCGCTCTCAGCGTTGTTTCACGGCTGTGGAAGTCATTTAAAACTACTGGAATGTTTAGTAGAGGGCACGGGGGTGGTCGTGTTAGAAGTACGACGCCTGCAGAAGACAGATATATCGTCCTATCAGCAAAAAGGAACAGGCGCACCACAGCTCAGCAGGTGGCAAATCAGTTTCTTGCTGCCTCAGGAAAGCAGATCTCCCGAAAAACTGTTGCCAGACGTTTGAGGGGAGGAGGACTATACGCACGCAGACCTGTTGTGTGTGTCCCATTGACCAGACAGCACCGTACTGCCCGTTTGCAATGGTGTCGTGAGCATCACAATTGGACTGAACAGGACTGGGCATGCGTACTATTCTCAGATGAGAGTAGGTTCAGTCTGTCATCGGATTGTAGACGCCAACTGATCTGGCGCGAGAGTGGTACTGCTTATCGTCCAGAAAATATCCAGGAAAAGGACCGATATCCGACATGCAGTATCATGGTGTGGGCCGGCATCATGATCAATGGCCGCACGTGCCTACATGTGGTTACGAACGGGACTATGACGGGCCAACGATACATTGATGAAGTTCTACTTCCTCATGTTCGTCTTTTCCGTGGTGCTGTCGGTGATAAATTTGTTTTTATGGACGACAACGCAACATGTCATCGAACACTCGCTTTTCAGGATTGTCTAGACAGCGAGGGTATTCAACGTCTTGTATGGCCAGCGCGTTCTCCAGATCTAAACCTCATTGGAAATGTGTGGGATGCTTTGGGGAGGCAAGTTGCTGGTCGAAACTATCCTCCGACAAACAAGAACACCCTCATCCGTGCACTCACAGAGGAATGGGATAAATTGCCTGAACAGCTGCTGGATAATGTTGTGCAAAGTATGATAGGACGTGTGGAATGTTGCATCACACTCCACGGTGGACATATCCCGTACTGATACCTTTCTTTAAGGGGCCTGCTGACTTTTAGATGCATTGTTCCATTTCTCCGTACGCAGATCAAATGAACATTTTTTTTTCTTTCAGATGTTTCACAGCTTTTGTACTTTCCAGAACAATAAATATTCTTTATTCTAATGTCTGAACAGTGTGGCAACTATATTTTATCCTACTAGGCCTCATGTCTCGCTTAATGTTATGTTACATAGCAATTTGTGATCCGTCCTTAGCAATTGTCCAGCAGTGTATTTGTTACTACTTCTAGCGAAATTTTTTCTGATTTTTGAAATTTGTAGCTATTTTTTCTGGTGTATCTTGCGATGTTTGAAAGTGAGAGTTGGCAACCGTGGTAAATTGTCAGCATTAATACTTCATTTTGTGGATATTGTTTTTTGTTGCCAGTTTGCTCTTGTTTTTGTGAAGTTGAATGGAAATGTAATTGGGGATTTATATAAGTGATAGTATATTATTTATAGTGATCCAATATATAGTGGCCAATTAAATTAGATGTCCTCCATAATGTGGTCAATCATCATAGTGGTCCGCCAAATACAAAATTATACATTTAGTACTGCACGTTCTGAAATTTGGCGACCGCTGCTCTATACGACCGGTAGATTGCAATAATCGAGCCTCTCTGTTGGTTAGTTGTGCAGTAGAGTTACTTATTTTCGCTGAGAACGTGTGACGTGTTGTCACAGTGATGCATGTCACTGCCAACGGAAGTATTTCCAGTAGTCCAAATAGTTCACGAGGAATTATGGGATTGGATTTAAAAACACAGATCGATTTGATGGCAGTATTACAGAGCATAGCCAATTATGTGCATCCACAATGCGCTATCTGTGAGGAAGATTGTAGAAATAAGAGAAGGTGTTATGTTTGATGGATGGCAATCCTGCCAGAAGAACTTCAGCAAGTCACAGACCATGACTCGAAAACATGGTTGAGGTGTTATACGATTACTGCTGATCCGTATTAGGGATACAATGACGATTCAACAACGTTTGGAGAATTTACTGCAGCTGGTAACATTATTCTTTATTTAATATGCGTTAAATGCCCTTTATCGGTTGAATCATACTATACTGTGCACAACAAATATCCAGCATTAAGGTATCCAAATACTCCCCCCCCCGATTTTTGGATTTTTTAACCCTGTGTACACCTGAGACTTGATTAATTATCGTTTACACATGCACCCGCTGCTGTATTAGAGGACAGATAGCGGCAAATCAATGAGCGATTGGTCTTTCGTCTTTCAGGTGAACAATTCGTACTTTTTACTGGCTATATGTTATATAATATATTCTTGCCTGCATCAGCAACCGCGATGGATCTACAGCCAACCAATTCTCCGGAGCTGCTGTTCTCTGGATTGTTGAATCGTGTTGAAATGTGTGAATCGAACTCTTATTTTTCGTTGCTATCTTTTTTTTCTGTTTGTTAATTTTCATGTCTTTTTAAGCTTGCTGTTCATGGTATTGTATTTTTACTGCCATGCAATGTGCATGTAAATGCATTACAAACACCATAAAAAAATAAGATTTTCATTTACTAGTTTCAACTACATTGTGCTATACTATCTATGCTTAAAGCATGATTTAAACTCATGTTAGCTTAAGAGTTCAAACTCTAAATGTGTGGTAAAGGCAAACTTTATTTTAAAAAATCGTAAAATTGCCTAAGATAAATTAGTTTAATAATTATTTTATTTTAAATAATTAATGCAATAATGTTCTAATAAAGAATCTTATGCATTTTTTTAAATAATGTAATACAGTGAACATCGTTTAACACGAAACTGAAAGGACTGAAATATTTTTCCGTGTTAAAAGAATTTCATATTAAAGGAAATTGCAAATATATATATATATATATATATATATATATATATATATATATATATATATATATATATATATATATATATGTATATATGTATATGTAATCAACAAAATTAAGTTTATTAGAGTATATTTTATTTTGCGTAGACATGTATATATGGATGATTTATTGATAATGTAGAGTTAGCAATACCAAAATCTTTGCAAATTTCCATTTTTGACATGGTTTCCTTCTGTTTTTGATCAACAGCTTTAAGAAGCTCCATCTTCATTTTAAGCAAAATCTTCAAGAATCTTCATTTTAAACAGTTTCTTTCCTCCTGAGTTATGTGTGTGTATGTGCCAATGTCCTCGTAAAAAAATCTTTTAAAATAGAAAAAAAGATAAGGGAAAAAAACACGCGAACCAAATTCACTGATTTTTACTCACATTGCAATGTAATCCTCACTGAATTCCAAAGCCAACTGATGAGAAATGAGATGTTTTTGTGCGACGATTGTAATAATGGAGGGTGAGAGTAGCTTAGATAATGATGGGAGGCCGCCGGTCCCCGAGATACAATTGCAGTTTTTATATTTGTCCTGTTTACAGGAAATAGGGATTACACAGGAATGTGGGTGCGTCTAGGTTCAACGGACCTTATGGCCGGCAAGGCTGTGTTCTTGCGCGGACTGTTGAGTCCAATCAGGGTGGTAGATTTGACGGTAATGAATCCATAGCGGATTCTTTTCGAAGTGGTGCGGTCAGCTTTAAAACGCACGTACACGCCATTTCTCGGGGCCTTTTCCTTCTTACGTCTGCCAGAAAAACTTCCCGTCTGGAAAGCGAACTCCCTACCCGGGTCAACCCCTCGTCTACTCCTTTCCTCTCAGATAAGTACCACCCTTGTAAATTTTAACGTTGTTTCCAGTATGTTAATCAATAAATATAATTGTTTACCACTATACGATCGGACTATTAATTTAGTGTACAGTAATTTGTCTATAGAATATTAGTGTTTAATTTTAACTTAAGTCATGATGCGATGTTAAATTAGGAAACTGGGTTTAAAGAAATATAATTTAAACGAAGATAAAAGAGAGTCGCATCAATAAACAAAATTGACTCGTATCCCACGCTATTTCTAGGATATTTTAAAGCCAAGTTTGCCTCTTTTATACGAAACATGGGAAACCACCTCTCTTTCATTTCATACCCCTCTTAAATTTCGCCTGCGTGTCAGGTATTTTCCGTATGTTGTTCATTCCCAGAAGGGAAATCTTTTCGTGTTAAAAGATTTTTGTTTCGTGTTAAGAGAAAAAGATCTAGGAAAATACATAGTAGTTTGGCGGGGTTGTTGTAATATTTCTTCTTAACCGATATTTCGTCTTAAGCGTTTTCCCGTTACACGTACCTTCCTGTATGTCAAAATGTAGCGGTTTCTCAACACGTTTCGACCTAATCTCAAGACAAATCTATTTTATGGATTGATTGATATGCGAACCTCACCACGTGAAGGAACCGTGATATATGCAGATTAAGATTTTTATTTAAAGAGATCTAAAGTAGAAAAGCAGAGAGGACGTTGGGACTGTAATTTTTTGTAAAGAGAGGATGTTGAGATTGAAATTAGTAATGTGAGAATTTTGTGGTTGTAAGTGTAAATTTTACAAATGCCAGGCCATTGACATCAGGTCATTAGGCAAATTAAGCAATTAAGTGTAAATTATATATATATTTGAACTAGAACTAACGAGCTAGCTTAAAACTCGTTAAACTTCGTGTGATTGGTACTTGAACATATTCTGGAGCTTGAACGTGGCTATATTTTGAATCATCTTGTAAAAGTTAACTAAATCTTTATTATTATTGGTTAAGATTTGAGATTTATTTCCCATTTATTTATTGTTATCTGTGTCGTAGAGTGGGAGGTGCGGAGGGAGCCATGGCCTCTGGAGGCATACGAAAAGGGGCGGTGGCAAGCACAGCGAAATTTAAATTCAAAAAATATTTCAAACTCCAAATTGTGCACGCACGACGAAACTGGCGGAAACGAGTGAACGCTTTAATACACGCACAGATGCAGGAAGTTTGTTAGCCGCTATGCAATCACATTCGTTTTTATGTTACTTAGGCTTCTGGCAACCGGTACTGTGTGAAGTCAATGATGCTCAAAATTATTTGCAGACAGAGGAAATAAACAGAAGAATTGGATACATAAAATTTAAAAGACGGGTTTTTTTAATTACGTTAATACCAATTACAATTTTTAGAGCAAAAGGAGGGGTTATGAAAATGTTTTTGAATACAGTCAAAAGCTTAATGTGAGGACTTAAGATATATGTATAACTTAAGAGCTTAGTAGATAATCATACAACATCAGAAAATACCTACTGAACCGGTCTGGTACCGGCTAGTATATAACATATCACTCAATAAGTCCCAGGCCTAACATATAGATGGAGCTACCTTCTAACTTTTCTAAGTCTAAACTAGTAAGCTGAATTCACACCAAGGCTGTCAGCGTCGAGCGTTAAGCGTCTAGCCAATCAGAGACTTCATCTCGGGCGAAATGAAGTCTCTGATTGACTAGACGCTAGACACTCGACGTTTGTACGTCTTGGTGTGAATGAGCCTGTAGTACTAACTTTCAAACGGCACGTGTCAAAATTTCGAGATAATATCTTGTTTAGTTGAAAACTTATATTGTTTTTTTGTGGCAACAGTAGCAACTGTTTGGAAACCATGGATGAAAAAGAATTTGTGGGCTAATTAAACATTGCTTTTTGATGGGGAAAAACACTGTTCAAGCAAACAATGGCTTAATAAGTGTTATCCGAACTCTACTCCATCGCAAGCAACTGTTAAGAGATGGTATGCTGACTTAAAATGTGGTCGCACATACACAAACGACGCTGAACGTTCAGGTCACCCAAATTCTGTAGTTGTTCCAGAAATCATCAAAAAAGTGCATGAAATCATTTTAGTCGATCATAAAATTTTGCTTACGATAGCAGAGTATTTTAAGGTATGAGAAGGCAGTGTATTTGCTATTTTGCATGATCATTTGTCAATGAGAAAGATGTGTTCAAAGTGGGCGCCGCGTTTGTTCACTGTCGATCAAAAACAACAACGCATCGACGATTCAGAGCGTTGTTTGGAGCTGTTTAAGCAAAATAAACAAGGTGTTTTACATAGATATGTGACAATGGTTGAAACATGGATCCATCACTACATGCCTGAATCAAAAAGATCGTCAGTTGAGTGGACAGATGCCAGTGAAAGGCATCCAAAGCGACCAAAAACTCAAACGTCAACTGGCAAGGTTATGGCTTCCATATTTTGGGATGCGCATAGAAATTTGTTTATTGACTACATTCAGAAAGGCAAAACAATTAATAATAGTGGCGTCATTGGATCAACAGAATGAAAAAAATGTCCTCAAATGCAAAATAAAAAAGTACTGTTTCACCAAGACAATGCTGAGGTGTTGAGGTGAGTGTCCCCGCCCCTCGCTCTAATGTCATCAAAACACTTCAAAATAAATTAATTGAGGACTGGGAGAGTTAGTGGTCAAATTCTAATACTGGCTTACGAGTCGAATCCTTCTTTCCCCAAGCCCAGTTTAGATATCAATCCTCATTCCAGTTACGTTACCCAATTCTTAACAAACAATGGCCCATTTGTTTCTTATTTGCATCGCTTCAAATTAAAAACTACTCCCAATTGTCTTTGTGGTTTTGTTGGGGACACTGACCATTATGTGTTCGCATGTCCTCTGACTAAGGATTTCCATCTGGTCTCTCCATCTCAAAAGGCTAAAAAAGCCTGGCTCCAATCTATAGTTAGAAATCCTTCCATCCACTTTAAACTAAAATCATGTATTAAAATTGCCTATTCAATTCGGGATCAAATTCCTTAGGTGTGAATGGATTTTTTTCCCTTCTCAATCCTTAAACCTTATTTTTTTCCCTCACATAATATATTTCTTGTGTTATTATTATTTTTATTATATTTGCTTTGTATATTTGTACTACGTTCACGCACATGTATGTATATAGTGCAGTTTCATTTAAATTTGTATTTTGTCATTTTACTGTCTTCTAATGTTTGTAAAATGTAAACTTTGATTTTTTAAAATTTTTTTTTCAGTAAAGTCTGGACTTTGGAGTGGTTGTTTCCCGAGGAATCGGTCTGTTACTCTAAACCCTTCTAGGGTGAGCTCGGCTCCTTTGGGCATAAAAAAAAGACAATTCTCCGTGCCACAAGTCCATGAAAACAATGGTCAAATTGAAAGAATTACGCTTCTATATAATTACTTTCCCACCCTCCATACAGTCCAGATCTGGCCCCCAATGACTACTAGCTGTTTTCAGATCTTAAAAGAATGCTGAAAGGAAAGAGATTTGACTCAAATGAAGAAGTGATTGGCGAAGTAGTAGCCTATTTTGAGAGCAAAGACAAATCGTTCTACGAAAAAGGTATTAAAAAAAATAAAAAGAGTGATACTGGGCTGCATGTATCACTCTTAAAGCGGAGTATCTTGATAAATAAAGTTCAATTTTGCAGAAAAGTTGCTGTTTTATTAGTTAGACCCTCTAAACTTACTGAGTGATGTGTTATACAAGGCGATTATAATTTAAATTCTGTAAAAAATTCAAAATTCTGTAAAAAAAACAAACTCAAATTTGAACTGACGATAGTTGAGAATGGGGGAAACCGTAGGCATAAGATAAAAAAAGTTCAAAGTATGTCAATAGATAGCGCTTTAAGCGGCAAAATGAAAATGGATCCGGCTGCAAGAGGCGTTTTGAATCGAATTACGGCGGTTTTGGCATGATTTGCACAGTGAACCAATTATGCTGTTCAATGTGCATGGTTGCTTCGATTTTTTCTACTGAAAAAATTACTTCCAACAGTTGTTGCACTGTTAATAAAAAGTCCATCCACCAAGACCAGGTCGTACCAAATTGGATGGGAAAAATCGGTTTTTAATTGTACTTTGGTCAGAAACGCATAAAAGTCATCAATGAAGACGGCAATGATTTTTTTCCCTTATGCTATACCGTTTCCTCATTTTTTAAGCACGTTCAGTTTAAATTGGAAGTCATTCTGAGAAGTGACTTTTTTTTTTACGTCGTTTTGAAAGTAGAACTTTAATTATAATCCCTCTGTGCATATACTTCAAGACTGTTGACTCAAATTTATGTATGACTATACCTGCAGCAACTTTATTTCCCGATTTACTTGCATTTCATCTGTTATCAAAACCTCTCAATTGACACAAAAAAATTATTCCTGGAAAAAATGTGAAAACATAACATTTGCATGCACCTTTACACACTTCACATGGACAGATGGAATACAGTAATTTGTATTATTCGAATAATATACAAATGTTAGAATTTTTCATCAGGCTCAAAAGGAAAATTTTATCTAACATTAAGTATAAAGAAACAAGGATTTTCTTTTTCCTAAATTGCATTTTGTCGCATAGTTTTTTGTAAATGAACATCAGGGTCGCATTCTGTACGTGCTTCGAACACGTAAATCATTCTTAAATACTTTACGTCCCCGCTACATTATTACCGATAGGTTCCGTTTTGTAATCCTGAGTTTGCAACCAGACGTTGTCAAGGTAACAAAAACTCTCGGAACGGGAAATATATGAGCAGCGGTGTTCGGTTTGTTTTAGTCACGTTGTGTTCTTTGATGGACGCGTCGAGCAGAAAAAGGAAGTATAAAATTGATCATGCAAATGATTTTATTTTCACCATTCGACCATCAAAAGATTTTTTTGTCACGAAATTCTTTTAAAGTCTGTTGTTTTAAAGGAAGAGTTGCCATTTTATTCATTTCTTTTAGTGATTTAAGGTTCTAATGTTAAAGGGTTTTTGAAGTTTCTTTTTTCATTATTGGTCTTTTCTACCGGATAGAGTAACCTACATTTTCTTAAATAATCTTTTACTTAATATTTATCTGAGAAGTTTGTAAAATTTTCCTGGGAGGTTGTACATTCGACTACTACGTTGACAGTATTTTTTAAAGTTTTGATTTTTTTTTTTGTTCTACAATGTTAATAACGAAAAAAGAAAAATGTTCATCTTATTTTAAATTTTTTTCGAAATTTTGCTGGAAACACCCAAAACTGGTTCTCTCTTAATATTTTTTCATAAGAATCATCGATCAAACAAACAATGTTTTACGAAATAGATATTATACTCCCAAACGCTATTTCTATCAAATTCATTTCTATCTACGCGTTTTTTCATTAACATGTCCTTTTGGGTTGTTTGGAGCCAGAATAAATGGCAATGCTTTTCCAACCAACCCGAGAAGTAAAACGTGAAGGAAAGATGCAAATTAGGAAGCTTTTAAAAAACACAAGTTTAGAGCAAGCAGGGTGGCATTAGGGGAATGTTATGATAGTCCGTGTTTCAAGTGTGAAGAGTATTTCGAGAAGTTAAGTGGCAGCCAAGAGAAGTTACCCGTGACAGAGAGCCTTTAGTCAAGGTGCATACCATTGCACGCCAGTGAACCGCAACTTCAGCTAGGATCAGATAGAATAATGCTTCGTCGGACATTGTTAGGAGTTACCATTTAAATATTCGGATATGTGTTTGCATTGAAATTGAGCTTGGGTGAGTTAGTTATTGATAGTGGTCCGAGTTACGTTATTTCGGTATTATATATTGTGTGTTTAGCCACCATAGATTCTCTCACATATCATATTATTATCTAATCTGTTATTGATTTAAGTTAAAATCTTAATAAAGTAATATTAAGATTATGGCAGCTTCTGGTTCTTCATGTATTCCTACACCTCTAGCTCACGCTGATAATCTAGGAGAAGGGCACCCAAGGGGGGGAGGGGCGTCCTTACAAGATTTTTGCAGAGACGTCTGAAAACTTCTAGAGGCCCTGGACCTCTACCTAAAAGCAGGTGCTGGATCCCTACACAAATGTGGATGCTCACCTATGAACCTCAAAAGTATATAAACAAATTGACAAATATTCGTACATAAATAACCTGAAAACAAATACATCTTTGCATGATTTAGAATCGCACAAACCGGCTCTATCGACTGCCGCTTTTTGACTGAATGAGTAATGAGGGTGTATGGTGGTAGGCCTAGGCCTATACATGGATAACGTTCATCACATGTAGCCATTTGACATATCGTCCCAAATTCCCATTTTTTAAGAGAATACAACCAGAAATAACATTTGATCGTTGAAATTATTCGAATCATAATCTTAATAAAGCTCCATCAAGGACGAGTCGAGGCCCATATTGTGACCGAGGCCTTCGGCCCAGGCCCATGCATCAAGATGTCCCTGAATGAGTGTGTGTATATATATAATCGGATCTCAAATAGTATTTTTACCAATCCTTTTTTAATTGTGCGTTCATTTATGTTTGTACTTCCTTTATTTTAAATTCTTATTAATATGCATTTTAAGTAAAATAATTACTTTACCTCATGTAATATTCCAACGCCGTTGACTAAATATTTATCTTTTACGCAATAGATACAATAATATCTTTTACGCAATGGCAGCAAGTTAGCTCAGAAAGAAACCGTGGATCACACATAGTGGAGTTGCCGTTTCTTGGCTCCTAAATAGATATTAGGCGCACGAAGTTACCAGAAATATCTTGGCAAAATAAAATAGTTTTTAAATTAATTTTAATAATTGGGATATATATATATACAGTGGTGGTCAAAATTTTGGACACTTTTCAAAATTGTTATGTTTTTTTAAGTTTGTATGCTTATAGAAAATTTTACATTGCACAAAATTTAAAGTATTTTATATGATTTTAAAGGGAATTTAATACTAAATTCAATACAAAAAAATTCAAATATTTGCAACGCAAAAAAAAGTTGTGCTGCAATAACTGTCGGTATACATTAGATATTGATGATAGCAGTGATCAGAGCTTAATGAGATTGCCTTTATTCTTTATTACAGCTTCACGTCGATGTTTCATTGAGCTGAAAATAGTTTTAAAATCTTCCTTCGTTATTACATGAGGCCAGAAAACAATTATATCCTCAATTAGTTCCTTTTTATTCAGTGGGTACCTCATTCGGACAACAATTTTCAAACGGTGCCACAAGTTTACGATAGGATCCTTTTGTTTCCTGGCCAGGGCAACTATTCAATGATCTCAGAATGGTACCAGTCTTTCAATTACTTAAGTGTGTGGCAAGGAGCAGAATCTTGCTGAATAACAAATGAAGCATTGTTGGTAAATAGATCCCTGGCGGAAGGCAGAAGCTTGGGTTCTAGAATGGTGTCAATGTATTTTATGACATTCAGTGTTCCATCGATGATATGACGGTGACCGATACCATCTGCTGATATGCATGAATAAAAGATAAAACTATGTGGGTACTTCACAGTTGCCTGGATGCAGTCAGGATGTAGCATTTCTGCTGTTCTACGCCTTACATATTTTAGGCTATCACTACCGATTAACGATATCTTAGTTTCGTCCCTCTATATAATTTGTGACAAACAATAATTTGTCCAATTAATGTGTTCCATTGCCCACTGTAGTCCCTTTTTTTAGTGCTGCTGTAAATTAAGATTTGTGGAATTCTACCGTTTAGTCTTGCATCTGCTAATCTACTCCTGATTGTTTTTGAACTGACAGAAACACCAGCATCACTCAGATCACTTCTGATGGCTGTCCATGATATTCTTTTATCTCTGAAACATAGTATTTTTGTTTTTCCGTCATCAACAGATGTAGTGCACCTTTTCCGGCCTTTTCCTGCTTTTTTTATTATTAAATTGGTCTCCTGACATTTTAAACAAAACTTTCAGTCTCCAGATATAGTCACTGAACTATCCACCTTCTATGTAATTTTAACATAGGAAATACCACTTTCTCGTCACAATTGTGTCCAATCTACTCTTTTATTTGATGCCATTGCTTTTTGACAAAGAATCGTTGTTGTCCTGTCCAGGAAACAGTCCTGACCACAATCCTATCGAAACCTTGTGGCACCGTTTGAAAACCCTTGTCCGAATGAGGTACCCATGAAATAAAAAGGAACTAATTGAGGATATAATTGCTTCCTGGCATCATATAATAACGAAGGAAGAGCTTAAAGCTATTTTCAGGTCAATGAAACATCAAAGTGAAGTCGTAATAAAGAATAACGGCAATCTCAGTATAAGCTCTGACAATTCACTGCTACCATCGGTATCTAATGCATATCGACAGTTATTGCAGAATAACCTTTTTTTGCGTTGCAAACATTTGAATTTTGTTTTTTTGTATTGAATTTAGTATTAAATTTCCTTTAAAATTATATAAAGTACTTTGAATTTTGTGCAATGTAAAATTCTCTATAAGTATACAAACTTAAAAAACATAACAATTTTAAAAAGTGTCCAAAATTTTTACCACCACTGTATATGTATATATAAAATAAATTTCCTGCATACAATAAATTAAATTGTAAAATCTTTTTGGGAATTCATTGTATTTTCTTCCGGTGCATTGGATATTTATAAAAAGAAAAAACTTTAATAGTAGAATGAACATATATAAAATTCTCAAAATATTTAAATGTTCCTTGTAACAGACTGTATTTATAACTGTAACTGTTAGGCTAACTGCATCCGTAAGAATGACGTAACTAGTTAGGAGAGTTGTTCCGCCTTCAGTTGGATCAGTTAGTGCTGTGAACGTCTTGTTGTTGTACGAGGGTGTGTACTTACATGTTATCCTGTGCCCGTTCCTCTGTCGACCGATAAATAAAGCTTTTTTGGTCGTAAAAGATGCTGTCTTCCTTTGGATTTTGCTGAGCCGCATTTTCACTCCCATGCATCAAGACGTTATCACATCCTTCTTTATTCCTAATATTAGCAGCCATGTAATTTTTATTCACTTTTTTTAAGATAAAAAATTTTCCAAAGCTAATAAATCTTCAAATGAATTAATGCAAGCACATGAAATTTATATTATTTCACATACATTTTCAAAAGAAAAATTTATATTAATATTAAAATACAAAACGTCTATCAAAAATGAAATTTTTTGGCAAAAAAAAAAAAAATCTTAAAAGTAAACAATTTTTACCTTGTAATAGTTTTTTATTTCCTTTGTTATAGATGAGCATTAAAAACAAACATGAACCAAGATAAAAAATAAACATTTTATTCTGTTACAAGAATTTCAGTTTTATCTAAAAGTGAACACACTATATATATATATATATATATATATATATATATATATATATATATATATACGTGTGTGCGTGTGCGTGTGTGTGTGTGCGCGCGTTTCGTTAACATAAAACTACTAATTCTTACCGTAAGACTGGTTCCATGCAACTGATCGCAGTTTCGGAAATTAACATGGAAATGAAAATAACACTTTTTTTAACGGCAATGAGAAGACTTCGACACCCTTATTTTCATAAAACAATTATGATAATCACGTTCTCCCCCTAAAAAAGAAAAGTGTCATTTAAATTTTTTTTTTTTCTGTAGGTCACTTAAAAGTTCATTCCATTCTAAAATGTAAGCAGCAACAACCCATAGGTTAAGAAATGCTTGGATAATCGTAAAAAAAAAAAAAAATGGATTCCGCAATGAAATGGGAAGCATCTTTCACGTTTTTTCGCTTAACGCCATGTCAAAGGACACTTCTAACACTCATTCCTGAATAAGCATGACTCACCGAAGTGCGCCTCTTGTTCATGGATGTTTAATTCATATTTCATTTCTCGTAAGGCTACAGTTAAAAATAAAAAGAAATTTCCATTTGTTTGGGGGAAAAAACATCAGCAACTTCTTCCTTTTCTTTATATTTTTATAATAATAAAACGATGATTGCAATGACCTCGTTGCATGGTGCACTGTTTATCAAGATTCTTTTTATTTGCATCATAGAGAAGTTAAGCAAGTTTTTAAGAAAAATAGAAAATTTTAACTCGAGAGCTGTTTTTCTTGTAATTCATAGTGTAAACGGAAAAATTTGGGATTGATGCTAGGTTTAATAAGAACCAATTAGATAAAAGTATCATCAGAATTAAAAATAGAATTGACTCAAGCGTGGAGGAGTAAATATTCGTATATACAGTCAAAGGGTATTGTTTATCTATCATTTTTGAAGCAGTCCACTGACTCGATGTGATTAACGCAAGAGTAGTTTCACAATGAGGCAAGAAAAATGGAATTCTCAAGGTATTAAATACATCTGGGATGATAAGAGCTTATATTCGTTTCTCCCGGGGTTTGCATCCCCGGGATCCCGGTATTTCTTCAAATCCCAGGATTAAAATAACCAATCCCGGGATTTATTTTTTGACTGCATTATATTTTAAAATTATTTTCTCATCAAAACTTTCTAAGATTTTATTTCTTTTCTTTTATGAATTATGTGTATGTATTAATTTGTATACAAAACCATTAAGGTATCCGACTACGTTCAGAACCGTGACTTTGCAAATGCGTATAAACGGATAATATTTATGATATTTAATATCACTTAGATTAGAAAATGTATATAAAAATGTTTTAAGAATAGTATTACAATAAAAAATTATTCAAGTATAATATGTTGACAAAAAATTAACTTAGTATAACCTTTTTCAAAATGTTCTCCTTTTGTGACAAATGCTTCGATTATAATAATATTTTGCCTGTATGTTGCTCAGACCTCTGTACAGAGTCTCAACTATGATTTTTGAAAAATTCAGGAATTATTTTCAGAGTTACAACCAAATGAAATAATTATTGGCATTTTTTTTCTTAAAATTTCTCCCCTCTATTGTCGTAACATGGATCAACCCACTTCTAAGTTATGTATTTCAAAAATTCTAGTTGAGCCTCTGTACAGAGTTTTGAGCAACATAAAGGCAAAATATTATTATAATAGAAGCATTTTTCACGAAAGGAGAATATTTTGAAAATGGGTCATTCTATGTTCATTTTTTATCAAAATATTATACTTAAATAATTTTTTATTGTGATACTATTCCTAAAACAATTTTATATATATTTTCTATTCTAAGTGAAACTAAATATCATAAATATTATCCATTTATACGCTTTTTCAAAATCACGGCTCCGAATGCAGTCGGATACCTTAAGTGTAGCAGAACTAGATAAAGTTATCAAAGAAAGATATACACACCAATGCAGCCTATTAGATTTAAGGCACAGTCATCAAAAATTCAAAAAGATATGTCTCTTTTTAAAAATGGAGGGTGACGTGGTGACTCCATGAAAAGAACATGTAAGGATCTCGGATCCACGCCTAGAGATGTGGGAGAAAGGGAAGGAAGACTAACCATGTTCAAAATCAGTTAATTTATTCGTAACACAATCAACAACACAAGTTCAGTCAATCAAAACTAAGAGATGCTCCCAATTAAAGCTATATGAAGTCAATTAACAAGGTACGCGAAGTATGAGAAGACTTTAAATATCAGTACACTTACTTCAGGTTCGAATACACTGCCTTCTTAGCTATCTAATCTGTATTCAATCTCTAGTGACAAATCGTCACCTTAGTTACCACAATTTTCCAATAGCAAATATCTGCGTTACACTCTAAATTTGATCAATCCCTGTGCCACTAGCAAACTATCCAATCTCTCTTCCTCTAGCTTGAAAGCTTCAACTATATATAGTAGATCTAATTTGCATATTCACGTTCTCTTCTTCAGAGGTTGTGTTTTAATAAAATAGTTTTTAAGAACCAAAGATTCCCCAAGAGGATTTGTTAATAAGAAAGACGTGGATAGAACCGTCACAAACATACTCCTATTTAATGACGATAGAGCCTACTAGTGTAGAGTCTGAAAAAGCATTTTCTTCGGCAGGACAATTTGTAACAAAAATAAGAAGCCGTTTGAACGATGAAACGTTGGAATGGGCTGTGTTTTTAAAGCTTATTTAAAGAAGCACAAGAAATAAAAAATGTTGTTTTTTTTATTTTATTTTGTACCATTTTTTGTTTGTTTTTCATGGTGAATTAAATTTCGTTTTGATTTGTTTCAATACATAATAATGTTAAACCAGTTTTTTAACTATGTATTCCGTTTTATTACGTGATTTCAACTACACTAACACGTAGTATTTTTCATAAATAGTCCAATATAACCCCGGGATTCCTGGATTTGGATAATGTAATCCCGAAATCGCGGGATTGAAAATATAACACGGGATTACAAACCCTAGTTTCTTCCGTAAACAAACTCATTTCGTCTCAGGGAGAAGGGAAAAAAGAGGATTCTTCGAATTTCAGTTTTATTTAATTAAAAAAAATAAAACTTTATGGAACTCAGCGTTTATTTTAATATTAGCTATATGATTCATAAAAGAAAGTTTTTATTTTTATGATTCTAAAGTTAGGTGAATGACGCTCAACAGTGATACGTGGCAGCGTACTGTGCAAATATGTCGTGCAGTACTTAATAAAAATAAATAGAATCATTGAATAACATATGACATGGATGAACCCAGAGGTTATCTCATTGAGGTTGATTATGTACGAGGGACGTCCTGAAAGTAAATATCGTCATTTCTTTTTTGAGAAGAGGGTACACCAGGAGAAATAAACAACCATATAAAAAACCCACATTCATTGCCGGTTAAACGATGGAGGAAGCATCTGCGTAGAAGGAATGACACATGCGCAAAGCACCGAAGAAGAGAAGGTAACAGTAGATCGACGTGCCCGAGATTATTCGAGAACTAATCATGACTGCAGATAGATGTGTGTCGACAGCATGATTTCCAGTGGAAGTGCTTGCTGTTATCCGGTATGAATTGGCCCGTGGAACTAGTGTATTCGTCATCTGTGAAAGCCTAAGGACCTTGTTTTGTGGTGAGGTCATGTCTCGTCAAATGATAGCTTGGTAGTGTTACATGTTCAGTGAAGGAAGGCAGACTGTGAAAGATGAAGGTCTAATTAGGAGTCCTTCCACGTCCACGAATGAAAGCAGCGTTGCTAAAATACAGGAGATGATGTTAGAGGGCAGGTTCATGAAGGTGTCAGAGTGACGCCCACATCGTACATTGGTCGTGTTCAGGCTCATCACATGGTCTATATGTGATGGGTTACCGAAAAGTGTCTGCCAGGTGAGTACCGAGAAATCAAACGCTGGATCATAAGAGTGCAAGATTGGGAATCCACTTCAATTATTTACTTTGTAACAAGTCTATCCGCGAACCTTTTACCAATCCTCTTGGGATAAATTTATTCTTTTTAATTGTATGCTCTATTGAAAACTTTATGCCGAAGAAGAAAACTTGAATTATTCTAATGAGTTGTCTATTTAAGCGTTGACATTTAGGTAGGTGATGTCAGTCGAGATGGATAGTCACTGGATGGTCGATTATTGATAATTGAAGAATTAATGATAAAAATGTGCTTAAGATTAACGACCGGAGGTCTTACAATTAAGTAAGAGATTTACGGTGAATTATATAGCGTAAAAGTCCAGAGAGCTCCTAGAGTAAGTGGAGTAGATTATGTATATTAAGTAGCCACAAGCAGTACGATTGCTCTTCTAATTAGTTACTTGGTGCATTTCTTATCTTTAGTTGTGTGGATTAAGTCAAAGGCATAATAAATTTGAGTTTAAAACTTGTTATGGCTGATCTTTACTCGAGCCCCCAAACACCAACAACAGCTAGTCTCAGTTGTCACAACTTCATGTGGTACGCGTGAAAGGGCAATGAGTTAATGTTTATAATCATCACACAGGCGATGAGACATGAGTGCACACTCTTACCACAGAAATTATGACAGCTTCATTAATGTGGAAGCCTCCCTGTTCACACCAATGAGGAAAAAATTCTTTCAGAATAATGGTGAGGTGGAGCTAGCTGTGTGTCAAGTATTTGTATCGCAGCATTGCGCCAAGTTTTAGCACAGTGGTTTCTTCAAACTGATCGCACGCTGCGACAAATGTCTCAATATCGGTGACGACTCTATCGAAAAATGGTAAGAGTTCATACAGAGTAAGGTGTACAGTTCATGATGCCATGATGTATAGTTCTTTTTGATAAAAATTTCCGTGAGAAAGAAATGACAAAACTTACTTTCGGAAGGGACCTATTATGTTTTGATTAAAAATAAGTTGTTTATTGAGTAAAAACTGAACAAAAAGGAAAAAAGAAAACTTTTTGCTTATTCTACTTAGTCTCCATTTTTTTTCAACGAAAAATGCTATGAAAAAGTCTGAAGTTTGCTGTATTTTGCATAGCATTGTGAGAAAATAATTCAAGGGATAACAATACTATAACTCTCGTAATCTGACTGAAATACAGAATTTAAAAAAAAATATATTCAATTTTCCACTAGGTTACCAATCATCAAACATTTCTCAAATCAAACTTTTTCATTCACTTAGTGAAATTTTTGTGTCATGAATCTTGGAATTTTTAATGTTTCCTAGTTTATAAGTATATGCATTTTTCACGGAGTTCTTTTTTTTTTACCTATATCCATCTACAATCTTTCTGTCATAAATCAATGTAGCCCAATACAATGTAGAATGATAAAAATAGTCACCAAAGGCCCAGTCAACACAATATAGTATAAAGAAATGAAGTTTAAAACAGCAGGGCATATATAGAGATTATCTCAAGTCAATGGTAACAAGTAATGGTCACAAAGTGAGCAGAAATTTGATGCTAAATCAACGCAATATAGTTTATCAAATTCAGCTCATTACTTTATTTTAAATTTTTATAGCAATTTTATAAGAATGTAAAAAAATAAAACAAATAATAGATAAATAATAAATAATAAGCAACAACAGATAATAGGCATTTTTCAGCAGCTTTCAATAGAATGAAAAAGATAGTCATGCTTAATCAATAAAGAATGTGTGAAACTCTAAGTTTTAAATCTATAAAGTTCTTAGACTTGAATTCCATGATATTTAAAGCTCCCGTCGACACGCCAACATGTAACAATGAAATTAAGAAAAAACAAGCAATTGATTTATCTTTCGTGAGAGAATAATTTAGTTTTGGTGTCGTTCAGAAACAATACGCCTTCAGTATAAAGGATGTCTGAACCAATATAGGAAATTCAACCAATCTAAAGTCACGCTACCCGTTTACCGGCGCTTTAAATTCGCTAACATGCTATTAATTCTGTGTAAAATCTATAATCCTCCTCAAATCCAGACTAGGATATCGATTTGAATGCAATAAAGAACATCTGAAAGAAGAAAATACTCTTTCTCTCCGAATTGTAAAAACACTTTTCGGACTCGAGGTGCCAGAGCTTACAAGAAGGCAATCTGGGAGAATTTAGGACGTTCTCTTGGAGTGTGAGGGTTTCTCTTTCTTGTGTCTCTTTAAAAGTAGAATATGTCACACCTTTAAAAGAGACATGTGGTGTATAATCATTTCTGTTTGGACGTAGTCGGGATTACCATTCGGCCATTGGTACTTGTCACCCCTCGTGTGGTGGACTTTAAAGACTCAGGTGGGCGTGGTAATTACGCCAGTCACTTCTCTGTTGGCTTGACCAAAGAGAAATCAAAGGTAGATTTGTTCTCGAACTTAAGTGTTCTGTCTTAGGTACTTTCCCACTAGAAACCACGTGACCGTTGGGAAACTATTAGTTCTCTTTCAGGAAGTTGGTCCTTTGATGGAGACCGCTGCAATAGTATTTCCGTCGGATTCAAATCTCATTCACGAACTCCAAATGACAGGTTTACGTAATTTCCACTAGTTCTTCAAAATCACATACGAGTTCTCAAAACGAATGAATTCAATATAAATTTTATTCAGTAAGCTGACGACCCGACTCATTTGTAACTATATCCATAGAGCCCATGCTATTTTTTTCTTTTACATTCAATTGACACTTCATTGATAAAAAATCAATAATATAAATTTCGGGCATTAAGTGCAAATCCGTATAAGGTTTAAAGTTCTGTCTAGTCGAAGAAAATATTTTAATAATTTTGTGCATGTCATATATTCACAGATCATTTAAATTTTTCTCGCAGTTATAAAACACTATTTTATTTCATTTTCAAAAAGTGTTACGAAACTTTTAATAAAAATGATATTAAATCTCTAAAAAGTATTTTAAAATAGTTATAAAACACATGTAGTTTTAGAAGTAAGGTATCCGACTACGTTCGAAACCATGATTTTGAAAAAGCCTACAAACGAATATTTCTTTTAATGTTTAGTGTTATTTAGATTAGAATATACGTATAAAATTGCTTTAAGAATATTATTACAATAAAAAATTATTTAAATGCAATATTTTGGTAAAAAATGAACATAGAATTACATATTTTCAAAGCATTCTCCTTTTATGAAAAATGTTTCTATAATAATAATATTTTGCTTATATGTAGCTAAGATTTCTCTAGAGAGCCTGAACTAGGATTTTACAAAAATTCACGATATTTTCAGATTTATTACCAATTGAAATAATGGCTGGTGTTTTTTGTTGAATTTTCTTCACTTTGATGAACTAAAATATGTATAAATTCACTTCTAAGTCGTATAGTTCCAAAATCCTAGTTCAGACTTTTTACAGAGAGGTCTACATTATATATAGGCAAAATATTACTATAGAAGCATTTTCCATAAAAGGGGAATACTTCAAAAATATGTAATTATATGTTCATTTTTGCCAAAATATTGTTTTTAAATAATTTTCATATAATCTAAGTGTGTGTGTGTGTGTGTGTGTGTGTGGCACAAAGTATTAAAAATTATTCATTTGTACGCTTTTGCAAAATCATGCTTCCGAACATAGTCGGATACCTTAAAATAACAACGAAGCAAATAATGAAGAGTACACGTCTTACCTTACATAAAATCAAATCATTTTTAGAAACATAAATGAAACATCAAAAAAGTCCAGAACGGGGCTTAGCATAAGAAATTACAATGGGATATTTAGGACTGAAATAATACATTTTTAGTGATAATTCAATGCCTTAATTCTTTTCGTGATCATCGAAATATCAGGTTTGGCTTTACAAACAAATGCCCTTGCTACAGATAGGTTTTGGTAGAGAAACACTTAATTAAATTTTATAATTCTGCCATGATTTAGGGGGTGTATGAATTCTAAGGCTCACTTTGATAGGAAGGGTAAATTCTGGAGGTATTTAATTATTTTTTGATTCCATCATCGAGAGAGAGAGAGAGAGAAAGATCTATTTGAAGATGACATTATTACTGTGATAATTAAATAACCGGATTGGTCGCTTTATTGAAAACAATGCACAAATACCTTTTAATCCCCTTCAACATACTCCCCTTCCCTATCAATACACAGCTGCATACGAGTTTTCCACCTTTCAAAGCAGTGCTGGTTCTCATTGGGTGTCACCATCTTCAGTAAGTCTGCCGTGTTTGCCTTCACCTCGTCAACAGACTGAAAATATATTCCCATCAATGCATTTTTCACTTTAAGAAACATGTAGAAATTGTATGGGGTGAGATCTTGTGAGTATGGTAGATGCTCGAGGACAGTAACGCGTTTGTCCGCCTAGAACTGTTTTATAAAGAGTGCAATGTGCCCCGGGGCGTTGTCTTGATCAAGTTTTTTGGTACCAGTTTTGAGCAAACTTTCACCATATATGCAAATTCTCTTAGCCAAAATTTTTCTTATTGTCTCTCTGTCAATGTTCGTAATATCAGACATCATCCAAACACTTAAATGTTGGTTTTTTCTCACGATCGATTTCATTAATTTTTTAAAAATTTTTTTCATCGGTTCGTGATGACTTAGGTTGATAAGAACGTTTATCATCTTTAAAAGCCTCCCAACCTTCCGAAAATCATTTGTGCCGCTAAGAAATTTGACCTCGTGAAATGCAGTTATCTTCAAACACTTCTTTTAACAATTTAAAACTTAAAGTTGTTTTTTTTTTCTTCAAAGATCTCAAAAGGTAGAAAAAATCTCAAAGATCTTTGTTCCCATTTTTCATCATTTAAATACTTTTAACTGGAGTTGTATTTTACTATCTTGTTTTTATAAGACAATAATCTTTACAAAAATAAATGCAACACAAATGTTATGAATGGCATGAAACACTTTAGCCTCAAATACACAAAATTAAAAAAAAAATTCAATAACTCTATACTTGGAGTTTAATTCAAAAGTTGGAATGTCTTTCTAATTAATTTCAAAAGATGGAGCAATATCGTATCAAAACTTTTCTACATCAGCTTGATAGTTATGAAATACTTATATTGATTTTTTTCTTTTAAAAAAAACTCATAGTTCATTTTGCTCTCATTGTTCCGGGATAATTTACTTTGCTTTAAAAATTAGTTTCTCATATAACATTTATTTAATTACTAAAGATTACTTATGTAATTAGACATAATATTTTAATGATTCACAAATATTTTAAAAAATTCTATCGTATTATATCAAACAACAAGCGAAATTAAACATCCTTTTCTGAGTACATTGCTCTATTTTCATTTTCTCTCGGAAAAATAAATATTTCCACTTATCTTATCGAAGTGGTCTGGTCTTTTTTTAAACTTATGATTAAAGATATGAAATTCAAATAGAAACATTTATCAAGTCATTGTTTTCTTCTATTTGCTAGGATCAAAATTTTCTAATGTTTACTTCTAATGTTGCCGTGTAGTTTTTTGATGTTTCGATAAAGGCAAACAGGTGCGTTTTCTTCCACACCCAGAAAATTTTTTCCCCCTGAAATTACCAAGAGTTCGATTTTTCTAGAGAATATCAATGCTTTAAGATAAAAAATTTTGTAAATTAAAACTTCTTAAAACTATATATATATATATATATATATATATATATATACCGGGTGTCCATAATTAAACGACCCTACTTCAAAATTGTGTACAGACGAAACTATTGCTCAGAAAGTTGTAAAATTCTGTGTACGACATAAAGAAGGGATGGGAATTTGTTTGAGCAAATAAAAAAAATTAGTTCAAAATTTCGCCACAAGAGGGCGTTTTTAATGCAGATCATATTTAGCATACATTAATACTTAGCATACATTTATAACAGTTTACAAATTTTGATACAACAATAAATCCTCAACATGATGACCATGATTTTCAGCTACTATTTGAAATCGTAAGGTAGCATGTTCCACCGTTGATCGCAGTGTGTTCTGGGAAATGTTAAGAACAAGTTGTGAAATACTGCCTTTGAGATCAGGTAAAGTTCTTGGTTGATCACAACTTACCAGCTATTTTAAATGGCACCAAAGCCAAAAATCGCATGGATTGAGGTCAGGCGATCGAGGAGGCCACAGATGACCAAATTGGCGGTTCATCTCACGTTCTTCTGTGAAGTGATGTTGGAGAACGTCCTTAACACAACGTGTAATGTGTGGAGGAGCTCCATCTTGCATAAAAATTGTGCGCGAAAGGCACTGACGTGCTTGCAGATCCGGAATAATTTTATTCCGTAATAACGATGCATATCGCTGTCCAGTGGTATAACATGTTACTGGACCTCCAGCACCTATTTTCTCGAAAAAATACTTGCCAAGAATAAAAGACGTGGAAAACCCACTCCACACCGTTACTTTTGGTGAGTATAGCGGAACTTGTAAGGTGAAATGCGGATTGTCTGTTTCCCAAATTCGGCAGTTGTGAGTATTCACCGAACCGTCCAAATGAAAGTGTGCTTCGTCTGTCCAGAGGATATTCCAAGGCCATTCTGGATCAACTTCCAAACGAGTAAGAAACTGCAGTGAGAACAGATGTCAAGTCTCGAAATCATGTGGAAACAATTCCTGCACAAGTTGAAGCTTGTATGGATAGTAACGGAGGATGTTTCGCATGATCTCCTGGACAGTTGAACGAGGCAGATCCAATGCTTCTGCCATACGGCGAACACTTGTACTATCCTGCGCGTTGGATACTTTGTCCTCTTCCACCTGAAGTGCAACTTTCTCTATTACTTCCGTAGAAACAGGTTTTCTTCCTCTTCCAGAATGAACATTCAACGATCCTGTTTCTTCAAATTTGGTTACCATAAATCGAAGATTTTTAGCAGTCAATTGACCTTTTCGCATCCCCTTTAAAGTCCGAAATTTCCGTGAAGCATCTATTGCGGAATTATCTCGCTTTGATAGAATAACTTTACTAACAACGCTCAATCTGGCACACGTAATGACATTCTGATTACCAATACCGAGCAAATAAACTAATCTCCCGTGAAAGTTTATTGCTTTTATAACAGTTGCTGTGTGACGTCGAAAAAATTTGCATATTTTCGTCTTCCTTCGTGTAAATCCTTTGAAAGTTAGTCATCGAAGAAGTTTAATTAAAGTTTGCAGCTCATTTTAGAGACTGTGTTTTTTAATATCAGTTATTGTGTTACCGTGTCATGTGGATAAAAAAGCGATAAAATAAAGAGTGTTTTTTTTTCAGGTATAGAAGTTTAAGTTGGCATTACTTTCCAAGATCCAACCGATTTAACAGCTGTCAAGTGATTTATTCTCAGTTTGGTTTGGCAATTCATCAAAACGATCATCAAGCAAGGCGTAGATTCGTCGAATGGGCCCAAAACGAGATTGCCATTGTTCCCTATTTTCATAAGCGAACTTTGTTTAGCGACGAAGCGCACTTCTGGTTGAATGGCTACGTCAACAAACAAAACTGCCGCATTGGGAGTGAAGCTAATCCACAAGTGTATGTCGAAACACCGTTGCATCCAGAAAAACTGACTGTTTGGTGCGCTTTATGGGCTGGTGGAATCATTGGTCCGTACTTCAAAAACGATGAAGGTCACAACGTTACAGTCAATGGTGATCGGTATAGAGTCATGATTACTAACTTTTTCATTCCTGAATTGAACAATCATGATGTCCAGGAGCTGTGGTTCCAACAAGACGGCGCAACATGTCACACAGCTCGTGCCACAATCGATTTATTGAAAGACACGTTTGATGACCGCCTAATTTCACATTTTGGACCTGTGAATTGGCCTCCAAGATCTTGTGATTTAACACCGCTAGACTATTTTCTGTGGGGCTATGTAAAGTCATTGGTCTATGCGGATAAGCCACAAACGCTTGACCATTTGGAAGACAACATTCGCCGTGTTATTGCCGATACACGGCCACAAATGTTGGAAAAAGTCATCGAAAATTGGACGTCCAGATTGGACTACATCCGAGCCAGCCATGGCAGTCGTATGCCAGAAATCATATTTAAAATGTAATGCCACAAGGTTTTCTTTCGAATAAAAAAAAATTCATGTCAATCGAATAATACATCGTTGTTTTATTGCAATTTAAAGTTCTATACCTCTAAAAAAAACACCCTTTACAAATAGAAAACCGGTAATAAATGAGGCCTTCATTCAAAAGCGCTCTCTAGGGGCGAAATTTTGAACTAATTTAATTTTTTTTTTATTCGCTCAGACAAATTCCCATCCCTTCTTTATGTCGTACACAGAATTTTACAATATGTATATATATATATATATATATATATATATATATATATATATATATATATATATATATATATATATATATGTATGTGTATATATATATATGTATGTGTATATATATATATATGTATGTATATATATATATATATATATATATATATATATATATATATATATATATATATATATATATATATATATATATATATATATATATATACACTCTAATATTTCTTAAATATTTTGAACAATAAATATCTTCAATATAATTGTTCAAAAAAGGGAATTTTTTTTTTGGTATTTGCTTAGTTTATTAAATTAAAATATCAAAATCTATATGTACTTGAATAGAGTTATTTTATTACGAGTATGTTATTAGTTGTATTATAAGCATTAACAGTTCTAGCGTTGTTGAGAAGGAGTTGCTGAAGCAAAGAGAAATAATTTATAAGAAACATATTAGAAATAAAATAAACAGAATTTTCTTAAAATCAAATTAAATGGCGTTTACAAATATTAGTAGCAGCAAACAATTGATTTAACACGTATTAGCCTATCGATATATTTGTTTCATTTAAACCAAAATTTATAAGATCGTGGATTTCGTATAAGTAAATTCTGTGGAATAATTTCATTCAGGTTCTTATACACTGCTGGACAATTGCTAAGGACGGATAACACTATCATCCATAGCAACCACAAAATGAAAGGAAGCAAAATGTGGAAAATTAGAATAAGTGCGGGATATTAGTAAGAATAGGCGTTGAATAGGCGTTTTCTTTTGGGCGTCTGGACTGTAAAACAGTCCTCAATCCCATATCGTGAGAGTCTATGATGCTGGGCATGGCAAAAGTGGTGTTTTCCATTCTGCTGAGTGGCATGATGGCAATTGGTCGGGTGATGGAATCCGAGAGGCGTGGCTATGGTTCTTCATCTGGGTGGAAAGTTTTTGAGTTTTTTGGCTTGGCTGAGAGCTAAGAGATTGCTCTCTGATTGGATGTTGGGTACAGTGAACATTGACTCCGATTGGCTGCCCCGGGGGCTGAGATTTAAATTATGGGGAGGAGCATGTCCAGTGGGGAGAGCAGGAGAAAAATATTGACAAAAATAAAGAAAGTGAAATTTTAGTAATTACGGTGTGCAATAAAAATTGCACGAGGAAATAGAATTACGGGGGATTATAGGAGTCAAGAAGAATTCTTCTTGGTCTCTTTGTATTGTCATTAGGGGTATATTGAGATAAATTTTGCATATTGATATTATTGGTAGCTTCTAAATCGTTAAAAAAGTTAATTGCAATATTCTGGATATAAGATTTGAAACTTTTAATTTTAAGAGCATTACGTATGTCGTCATTACGCATATATCTTATGGCTTTGACGATCATACGTATTACAGAATTTTACAGGGTATCAAGTATATTAATGTTTGTTTTAGCGGCATAACCCCAAACTGGACATGCATAAGCTAAGATGGGACGCATAACGGCTGTATAGAGAAGCACTTTGTTTTCTATACTTAAATGAGAATTCAGGCCAATTAGGGGGTAAAGTTTAAACATTATTTTCCGGAATTTGTCGCGAACGTAATAAATGTGTTGTTTCCAAGTTAGGTGTGTATCAAAGATAATTCCAAGGTATTTGGCTTCCTGAGACCAGGGGATTTGAGTGTTGTACATGATAATAGGTGGTGGGAGAGACTGTTTTTTCGTGAAAATAATGGCAGTAGATTTTTCGACGTTAATACTTATTTTCCATTTGTCATAGAAATTTTGCAAGAGTAGAAGGTGTTTGTTTAATGCGAAGGAAATTGTTTCTAGTTTTTTATACGTGGCGTGAATGGCAGTATCATCAGCGTAAAGGTTAATTTTAGTGAGTGAATAGTCAGGGATATCGTTGATGTAGAGGTTAAATAGCAAGGGACCGAGCAAGGAAGCTTGGGGACACCCTGCAGAAACAGAGTGTTCATTAGAAAGGGTCTCATTAATTCTGATTCTGAAGGAGCGATTAGTGAGGTATGAGTGAATAAGATGAATCAGAGGATGTGGAATTTTAAAGGTAATAAGCTTAAAAGTAAGACCATTAATCCAAACACGGTCGAAGGCTTTCTGGATGTCCAGAAAACTGCTCCCGTGCTTTTCTTTTTCTGGAAACCTTCAGAGATATTTTCGGTTAGTCTTAAAAGTGGGTGAAGGGTAGAGAGCTTGTTAGTGAAACCATACTGATTGGGATTGAGAATGTTATTATCATTGATAAAATTTTTTAGTCTGTGAAGAATAATAGATTCGGTTAGTTTACCGATAGTGGAAAGGAGAGATATTGGTCTGTAACTAGATGCGAGATGAGGGTCCTTGCCAGGTTTGTTAATGGGGAAAATAATGGCTTCTTTCCAGTTATCTGGAAAATGATTGAATTTGAGGATTTTGTTAATTAGTATTAGTTTAATTGGAAAGTTTTTTAACATGCGGTTAGTTATAGAGTCTTTACCAGGGGCTTTTTTGGCATTGACATATTTAATGTAGTGGATAATTTCATCCGGGAGAGCGGTTTCAATGAAAGAATTAGGGGGGGGTAGAAAAAAAAATTATTTACGGTAGTATTTATTAATTCATCATTTTGATTATAATTATCATCTTCGCGATCGTTTTCAACAAAATTATTTTTTATGTTATGTTAGTTGCAAGAAGGTTAGCTTTTTGCTGATCAGTGACTGCCGTACCTGTCGCACAGTTAAGAGGTGGAATTTTTGGTCTTTTATTTTTGAAAATTTTTTGCGTGCGCCAAAGGCTATTGTCTGCGGTGTTAAGAGATTCGAGTCTTTTTTTCCAAATGATATCATTATATTTTTTAAGTTCTTTTTTAAGATCCGATTGAGCTCTGTTATAATGTGATTTGAAAATGGGATTGAGGGTTTGATGATAACGTTTCCTGAAGTAATTTTTGATTTTAATCAGCTGGTTAATGTTACGCGGAGTGAAGTTCCTTCGGTCTGTTTCTATTGGTCGGGAGGCGTGGCTATGAGTATCAATGACTGCTTCGGTGAACTCTGTGATTTTTTGTTCTAGGTCGTTAGTGTTGTTAATATTATTAGGATGGAAATCAAAGAGAGAAAGATTTTTATTTAGATTTATTTTGAAAGTTTTCCAATCTGTGGAGACCGCTCTGGGATTTGGGGTGCTTCTGCGAGTTTGAGTTAAAATTTAAGAAAACCGGATTATGGTCTGAGGAAAGATCGTCGATGGAGTTAATTGTAAAGGGGTAGTAGAAGTTTTTAATTAGTGCGATGTCAATGGTGTTTGCGGAATTGTGACCAAATCTAGTGGGAGTTGAGGGAAAGGCGATGTTTAAGTTAAGCATATTAGCGAAATTATAGAGGTGTCTTCCTCTGGTAGTATTATTTTTACAATTCCAAGCGTTATGAGTGGCGTTGAAATCTCCGAAGAGAATACAATTACTAGCTGTTTGAATAAAGTGCTCGATGTCAATAGTAAATAAATTTTCATCGGAAGAGGGAGGAATATAAACACATGTAATAGAAATGGGATCATGCTTGGGGGGGAGTTAGTATTATATTAGTTGCTTCAAGAGCTCGAAGAGGAGGGGTGGGGAGGCAGTAGTGTTTGAGAGAGTTTTTAACTAGGAACAGAGTTCCACCTGCGGTCCATCGGAGATTCTGTCGTTTCTGTGACAGGTGTAGTTCGCTATATTAAAATTGTGTGAAGGTCTCAGGTGTGTCTCTTGTATGAGAAAAATATCCGGGGAGTGCTTCTCTATAAAAATACGTAGTTCAGCAATTTTCTTAGTAAGCCGTTTGCGTTCCATGAACACAAACTGAGACCAATCGGGAGGAACTATACATTATTAATATTGTTACATGATGCCTCTATTTGGGCGTACAATTGATTGGGGTTTAATTGTTGGTTTTTGTATTTAAGTTATTGCCGTTACAAAGAAATTGGGAAAGCTGCATTAGACAGTGCATTGTCATTTGCAGCGTTGTTTGATATTAATATTATTGCTATTATTCATGTTATTAAAGTTAAAATTGTTATTTCTGCGATTAAAATTGGGGAAGTGATTATTATTATATCTGTTATTGGGGGAATTGGTTTGTTGGTCTCAGTTTGTGCCGAAGACCTAGGTCCGCGTGTCGCCATCTGAGGGGTGTTTTTTGAATTAATAGCTCCGGTTGTCGCTTGTGCGTAGGAGATATTGGGTCTAACTAAGCTATTGTAAATGTTGGTGTAAGAATTTCTGTTGTTTTTCGCGGCTCCTTTTGGGGTTTGGGGAATGAGGGCAACCTCTATAGTTTGCCATATGACCGTAGATGTTGCAATTTATGCAGTAAGGCGTTTCAAGTTTTTGTTTAATGGGGCAATCTCGGGTGAAGTGGTTTTCACCACATTTTAGACATCTTGGGTTTAGGTGGCAGTTTTCAGAGCTGTGGTTGAAATTGTTGCAGGTGTAACATTGAGTTACACCCCTACCATCATAACCCTCAACTCTGATGCTGAGGTAATTTAGGGTTTTAAGATCGAATATTTTGCGATTGTCAAGATTACGGGGGAGGGTGATTAAAAAGATTGGGAGGGAGCGTTTGTTTTTTTCTTCCAATTAATTGATTAACTCTATCTGGGGTGTATCCTAGGATTTCCAAATCCTGTTTAATTTCCTCTTGGTTTGTGTTTCTGGTGAGGCCTGTGATAACTACTTTAATGGGGCGTTCTGCTTTTGATTTTATAGTATAAAATTGAAATTTAAGTAATTTAAGGTGTTGTACGGCCATGCGTCTTTCTTCGGCGCTGTCAGTATACAGTTTTAGAAATTCACCCGTTAGGCGGGATCTTATTTTGGGGAATGCTTTTGTTATTGCAGCCATTTGGGCTTTGTAGTTCTTTTCGACGAAAAGCATGATGGGTGGTGGGAGTTGATTTTGTGGAGCATTTTGACTGGCCGAATTGTTCGAGCCATTGGGGTTTTCGTTGGCGACGGGACCTGAGTTTTCGAGGTTGTTAAAGTGAGTGCCTTGTGGCAGTTCAAATTTATTTCTTCATTATCGGTAGTTTCAAGAATTACTTTTCTTGCCGTTTTTCTTTGGGGGGGGGAGGATATTCAAAGTTGGAAATTTCTTTCCTTTTTCCAGAGTAGTTAGTATCAGGGGTCGATTTTAAAAGGGAATTTTGTGGAGTTTTTTCATGATGGGGGCAGCCAGGGATAATGCAGGGTTCGAAGGAGTCAATGTCACTTACCGCCAGTGCCATGGCTTCTTCGATGTCGTGCAGCTCAGTGAGTGCTCTGACGTAGAAGGGTTCATCAGGGTGGTGGTCGGGCATCATCATCAGTGCGTCTACGCAGGCCTGCTTGCATCTGCGGAAAGTTTCCATTTTGGCAAGTTGAGCTTTATTGTATTTCAACTGCTCACATGGTGTAAGCTGAGGCGAAGGTGTCCTCGTAGCGTTCCGTTGCGATTCTGCTTGTTCCAGTTCCATGTCGGTTGGTAGGTTGGCCATTTCCAATTCGTAATCGGTTTATCAGAAGGGTAGAAAGAGTAGAGGTTAGCTCTGTCGCAAGAGCCCTGAAAAGGGCTGTGGGAGTCAGAAAAGTACGTGCTCAGTCCGTGGCTTCCGAAACGGGAATCATATTAGTAAGAAGAAGTATGAGTATGCAAATTTTTTTTTCACGTCTGTTCATCACGTGATAACGTTCATAAGAGCTTTAAAGGTTTTGACGCGTGTGGACAGTTGTTGTTTCAAGTCAAAGTTTTACAGGAAAGATTTAATAGACGAACTTAAAATTTTTGGCATGTCTTCCCGACATCACATAGATGATTTTATGCGTGGCCGAATTATTGGAAAGATCGAAGAAGGGCAAAAAATAACAGATGTTGCCAGGGAGTTCGACATCGCTCACAGCGTTGTTTCACGGCTGTGGAAGTCATTTAAAACTACTGAAATGTGTAATAGACGGCACGGGGAGGTCGTGTTAGAAGTACGACGCCTGCAGAAGACAGATATATCGTCCTATCAGCAAAAAGGAACAGGCGCTCCACAGCTCAGCAGGTGGCAAATCAGTTTCTTGCTGCCTCAGGAAAGCAGATCTTCCGAAAAACTGTTGCCAGACGTTTGATGGGAGGAGGACTATACGCACGCAGACCTGTCGTGTGTGTCCCATTGACCAGACAGCACCGTACTGCCCGTTTGCAATGGTGTCGTGAGCATCACAATTGGACTGAACAGGACTGGGCATGCGTACTATTCTCAGATGAGAGTAGGTTCAGTCTGTCATCGGATTGTAGACGCCAACTGATCTGGCGCGAGAGTGGTACTGCTTATCGTCCAGAAAATATCCAGGAAAAGGACCGATATCCGACATGCAGTATCATGATGTGGGCCGGCATCATGATCAATGGCCGCACGCGCCTACATGTGGTTGCGAATGGGACTATGACGGGCCAACGATACATTGATGAAGTTCTACTTCCTCATGTTCGTCTTTTCCGTGGTGCTGTCGGTGATAAATTTGTTTTTATGGACGACAACGCAACATGTCATCGAACACTCGCTGTTCAGGATTGTCTAGACAGCGAGGGTATTCAACGTCTCGTATGGCCAGCGCGTTCTCCAGATCTAAACCCCATTGAAAATGTGTGGGATGCTTCGGGGAGGCAAGTTGCTGGTCGAAACTATCCTCCGACAAACAAGAACACCTTCATCCGTGCACTCACAGAGGAATGGTATAAATTGCCTCAACAGCTGCTGGATAATGTTGTGCAAAGTATGGTACGACGTGTGGAATGTTGCATCCCACTCCACGGTGGACATATCCCGTACTGATACCTTTCTTTAAAGTGCCTGCTGACTTTTAGATGCATTGTTCCATTTCTCCGTACGCAGATCAAATGAACATTTTTTTTTCTTTCAGATGTTTCACAGCTTTTGTACTTTCCAGAAAAATAAATATTCTTAATTCTAATGTCTGAACAGTGTGGCAACTATATGTTACCCTACTAGGCCTCATGTCTCGCTTAATGTTATGCTACATAGCAATTTGTGATCCTTCCTTAGTAATTGTCCAGCAGTGTATAATCTGTGGAATTTATATTTTTTACTATATTAATTTAATGAACTTTTAGATGTTATAAGCAGTTTTATTCCTGGAGTATAAAATCCCCTACAATTATAGTCCATAACAGATTAAAAAATAACTTCGGAGAAAAAAACAAATTGTGAGTAAATTGTGAAATGAAATATTAAAAGGGGAAAAAATTTTTTCGCTGTAACTCCAAAATAACTTGAGTTCAACAAATGTTGAAATTCAATGTCACAAATGATATATTTATTAAAGAAGAGAAAAAGTAAGCTTAACAACTACAACTTTTTATAGATTCTTACGAAGATCCTGAGTATCTGCAATTTATCTTTCCAGTTCGGTATCATAATCTCCAGTTTTTTCTTTCAAATTTAGTTTGTTCAAAAAAAATTGTATCAACGTTCCAAACATTTATCTCAAAAATCGTTTCACAGTAAATAAGACAAGATTAAAGAATTATTACCTTTTCTATATACACTGGGGTGCAAAAAATAAGGACGAGATGGTTTTTTCAACATAACTTTGTACAAAAGCTTTCCAAATCAACACATTTAATACCGTAAGATCCCCAATACGTAAGGACATGTGTAATGTAAGCAACACTTACTAAAAGAGAAATCAGAGAGATAAAAAGAAGCTTGATTGAAAAAGTAGCATGGAGCGCAATGCGACTGAAGGCCGAAACATCCCTGTGATGGGTGTCCAGCAAGAAACATCCGGTCTTTAGTAGGGGATATGATCTCCCCTGACTGCTAGGCAGGTTTCACAGCGTCTGCCCATGCTGAGAATGAGGGTGTCAATGAGTTGTTGAGGCATTGCTGCCCATTCGTCTTGCAGCGCCAATCGAAGCTCCCGAATCGTTACTGGTTGTAAGGTACGAGCTGCCAAGCGTCTGCCTAGAAAATCCCATACATGCTCGATGGGATTGAGATCCGGAGATCGTGCCGGCCAATCCATACGTTCACTCTCTAAGAGATGTTCGGCAGCTACTGTGCGATGACATGGTGCATTGTCGTCCATGAAAAGGAACTGCAGACACATAGCGGCTCTAAAAAAACGCACATATGGAAGAAGAATCTCGTTACAATAACGGGTCCCGTTGACTGAACCTGCGTCGAAGATGTGAAGGTCTGTACGACTACCAAGCATGATGCCTCCCCAAACGAGAACACCGCGACCTCCATACCTGTCCCTTTCAATGATGTTCGAGCGATGATTGCGGCTTCCCCACTCTCTCCAGATGAGTATGCGATGGGAATCGCTACTCAAACTGAATCTGCTCTCATCTGTAAAGAGTACTCGTCCCCATTCATTGTCTCTCCAATTCCGGTGTTCCCGGCACCACAGAGAACGCCTTCTCCGATGGGCAGGCGTTAAAGGTACACACCGTACAGGGCGTCGTGCAAACAGACCACCACCGTGCAGTCTTCTGGCCACGGTAAAACGCGATATCGGTCGTCCAGTCGCCTGTGTCGTGTGTCTAGCGATTTCTCCCGCTGTCTGCCGCCTGTTTCTTTTGGCCTGTAAGACAATGTACCGGTCATCTGCGGGTGTGGTTCCTTGTGGACGACCACTACTGAACCCCCGGATAGCTGTTCCTGTAGTTTGAAATTGTCTCCAAAGTCGTGAAACGATGCTGTGAGCAATTCCGAACTCTGCAGCCACACTTGTCATACTGCGGCCTTCCTCCAACTTCCCAATGATTCGACCTCGGGTAAAAGCATCCAGATGTCGTCTAACAGATTGATTATTCGCCATTTCTCGCTGAGGCAGCAACTCGGTGTGATTTTAACTGCTATACGGCGTGCAATCTCTTTGCCAGAAATACTGATCTTACACCGACAACATGCTTTGTACTACTCAGACACTCCCCCATTACGTCTACCTGCATATCTGCGCATGTGCTACCGTACATCACCTTACTTAATCTCCTGATTGGTCTTCCTGTCCGCTCTGCCTCTTCGTTCAGCTGATATGCTAATTTTTCGACTTCGTCCTTAATTTTTGCACACCAGTGTATATATATATATATATATATATATATATATATATATATATATATATACATTTTTTTGTTATTGTTATTTTTTTAAGATGACTAATCGTCCTCCTTTAGGGAGGACAGTCCTGCTTTTATAGGTTGTGTCTTTCCTCGAAAAGTGTCCTCCTATTTCTCCTCATTTTCAATATTTTAAAACTAAGCTGTTAATCTTTGTATTCAAAGAAGCCAGGCCGAACTTTTGCGCTTTATGTGCCGGTACATAGTGTGAGTTATCGGAGATATTAATGTATTTTGTACATAATCAGGCCCAAAACGATTAAAAAGCTTGACGGTGAACATATTTTAACTGCAGATGTTAGTCTTATTTTGAATGATTTTGTCTTTCAATAAAAATTGCGATTTGAAAGGAAAAATTAATTTCTTTAATGATAAAATGAAAGTTGTCAAACATAGAAGAATCAAATCCGGAATAACGGAAAGTTTACCAAAGAGAAGTGCAGAATTTTTACGGAACATATTTCCAATACGTCGAAGAAAGGTCTGAAACAAGATCACAAGAAATAACAGTTTTCAATGACGTTTTTTGGCTACAACGCAAGTAAATTGGGTAGATAAAGAAAGTTGTTTTGAGCTTTTATCGGAAGGAATTCCTGATATTAAAATCGGTGACAATTTTCTGTTTGAAAAAATTAGGAGACTTAATATATATATTTAAATTCTGATAAATTAGAACAGTGGAAAATTAGCATGTTGAAATTGATAAAAGATGGGGTGGAAATATTTAACCATTTCAAAAATGAACATATTCCGTATGAAAATTTAGTTATACTTGTTGAATTTATGCTGTGCTGTCCTGGAACTAAAGCAGCAGTTTTGAAAGGGGTTTTTTTTCAATTCGTAATGATTTTTGGACTAGTTAGTTATCAAGATTGAATGTTGTTAATTTAGCTGTAGCATGTACCGTAAAGATCATAAGAAGGATATATTTCTTTTTCCAAAATTTTCGATGAATTAGAAAATGATATTTTGACAAACAAATAAATAAATAAATAAAAATAGTAATAATAATAATAATTCATTCATTTGAAAAATGCTCGTTTAAGTAAATAATTAAAAGAGATGCAGGTATTAGTGTATTTTTGTTTGAATTAATAAAATGTTTCATATATTTACGTTGTATTTTTTCTTAAACGCCCTCCTTTTTATTGTAAGAAAATTGGTCGCCATATTATTTTAAAACAAATATAATTTGTTCTACTCTTTTCCTTTTTTATATATTTTCTTTTTTCTTTCTTTCTTTCTTTGTTTCTTTTTCGCCTCAATTTTTTTATTATATCGAATTATTTGCTCTTCTACCTGTGCGATTTCTTCTCTTTTTGCTTCTTTTTTCTTTATTCTATTATTTTTAGCAAACTGTTAATATTATTTTTTTGTACTTTTATTTCTATTTTTTTTTCTTTAACACTAAATTTATTCCGGCTACTAATTTGCCATTTTTTTGTTTTGTTTTTATATTTCTCTCATTTTGTATGTTTTGTTCGGAATAAGCGGTGGATGAGACAGCAAACTGGCTAAAAATAATCATCTGATTATTTTGCATACCAATTTCTACAATTACGGTTGCATTTATTGATTTAAAAAATACTATAATTCCCCATACAGTACCAACACTCAATCACTATTATGACTATTTTATAAAACTATCGTGAATGGTTCAATATTATATGCATATTTTGTGGATGTGTGAGCTTTTATAATATGCAAACGATTTATTATTTCGACAAAAATAAGTTGAATAATAAGAAAAAAAAAAAAAAGAAGAAAGTGTATAACTTTGAAAACACACATAAATTTGAAATTTTTAATTTATTTCTCTGAATATATAAAAACTCATTCTTACATTTCAGATGAAATTATTTTTATCGTGGTATTTCTTTTTAATAAGATCTTATTTTTCAGATATCTTTATTTTGTTTTCGAATTATGCAATATCAAATGTCTGACATTTAAAATGACACTTTTCTTGTACTTCAACAAAATACAGTAGAGAACATTACAATATTATTACTTCACAATTTACGTTAGAATATTAAAAGCTGATCTTATCACCTTCTGTATTTATTGTACGTGCACCACATTCAATCAGATGCTAGATTGCTCCGTAGAAACAGCTGCTAAGTTAACTTCCTTCTTGCGTGAGATTCCAGAAAAAAATAAAGTGTATATATTGGAATAATTTTCTGAAAAACGTTTCAAAAATTTTTTAGTCACTATGTGAATTTATTAACCAGGTTTTTGTATCTTAAAAATTACTTAATCAAGTCTCACACAAAGTACTTTTAAAAATTAGGTAGCCATTTGGTTTTGTTAAAACTGTTTTCAGTATTGTACTTGATATTTATGTGAATTGTTTGTGCTTTGAATATAGTTTATTTAATAAATGAATATTATATTGTTTGTTTTTCGAAAAAAGTAGCCACACAATGCATTATTTAATCAAACAAAGTCATTGAATATGTACTTGATCTAATTTAGAATCATTAAAAAAGTCCTTTAATATGATCTCTTTCAATATATTAGATACAATAAGCGTGAAATATTCAGCTTCAAATGTAAAAGTACATACAATACATTTTTATAAAATGTCAAATATAGTCAAAAGTAATATCCAAATGAAATAAAGCCTATTTATATTTAAGAGACTATAAAGAATTTTAAAAGAATAATATTTTTTGTTTTATTTTATTCATTTAATAATTTGAATAAGATTGGAATTTCAAAGTTCTCAATGGGGAAAATTGCAATTTTCTTTTTAGTATAGTTGTTTTCGACAACTGATTTATATTAAGTTTTTTAGATATTAACTTGAGAAATATAAATAAAAACAAGAAATATATATAAAATTTTTTAAGTCAGTTCCTACTTAGATCAACAAAGAAAAATTTTATTTATCTACTTTTTATTAAATAGTTACAATTAATATAAATATGTATATACATAGGACAGAATCGTAACATTAATTGGTAATTAATTTTTAATAATTATCATTAAAGTATCGTATTTTCATCCAAAAAAAATCGTGTCTATAAAATTTCAGTTCAACTGAATGCTTTAAACCGTGAGAAAAAAAATCTATTAAAGTTTTGACCCAAATCGCTAAAAATGAAGCCAACGTGGCTGTATCTGTGATTCTTTAAATAATTAGTTTCAGTCAATTAATTTTAATTAATTATAATTATCGTATTTTTACCCAAAACAATAGTGTATGGAAAATTTCAGCTCAATTATCAAAACGATCTTCGCGTGATGTTGGTACTAGTTCATAGTGTTTGATTCTGAAAATTTTAAAATTAAGGTTTATTAAAAAAACATTTAAAGAAAACAGTTTTTTTCTCACATTTTAAAGCGGTACTTTAAAATGTGAGAAAAAACCTTTTCAAGTTTTGATACAAGTCACCAAAAATGATGTCAACGTGGCTGTATTTCTAATTCTTTGAATAATTAGTTTTAATCAATTAATTTTTTAATTATAATTAAATTACTGTATTGTCATCCAAAATAATCATGTATATAAAATTTCAGCTCAATTTAGCGCTCTTTCAAATGTATTTTTATTAACAATTGAAAATTCCACCAAGATAAATGAATAAATAGAGAGTGTGAAGGAAGGAAGATTCGTTCTGGGTACCTTCCGTTCCGAACAAATGCGAGTACTTTACCGATCACGCGAAGACGATCGTCTTCGCGTGATGTTGGTACTAGTTCATATACATATCACACCGCCACATACTCCCCTGCCAGTGTTTCGGCGAATAGATGAACGAACGATACCATATTCGAGGCGAGCATGTAAGCAGTTACGTCACTTGGTGGGTTGCGTCATTCGTGCGTGATGGCTCGAGAATCGCGTTATTTGTGTGAGAATTGCGTCATTTGTGTGAGACGGCTTGAGAATTGCGTCATTCGTGTGACGGTTTGGTTGCTTTTGCGGTGGATAGATAGCGCCAAGACTGCTGCGCGCGAAGGGTGCGTTTCATATCACGGCCAGGGTCATCAACGAAGGAAGGAAGGTTCGTTCTGGGTACATTCCGTTTCGAACGCGCGAATACTTTACCGATCACGCCAAGACGATCGTCTTCGCGTGATGTTGGTACTAGTTCATATAGATATCACACCACCACAAGTGTGAGCTAATAGTAGGAATTGAATAAGAATAAATGTGCAAACAAAAGCATTTGCATTCTTTTGCAGTAGTATAAATAATAGAAAAGTTGAAGGTACTAGAACATCGAAAATTCTACAAATTAAAATACTACTTATCTATTTCTTTGTTAAAAACAATATATTTAAATATTCCATACAATCCAGAATGTATAGATCAAAGATGATAAGAAGTAAGATGAATTCGTATAGGAAGCAGAATGAGACGTATAAAGGATTTTTATTCTCTATTTTTAGTACTGTAAAATTTACGAATAGATATAAATCGGGGTATTATTTCATTTAATGTTTAAAATATATATCTTATGCAAAAAGAAAAAAAAATCTATAATATAGTTTTAGAAACATTAAATCACACAGTGCTTTTACGACTTATGATATCACAGTAGTAAAAGCAAAAGAATTCGCTGAAAACAAACAATCATGTCTAAACTTGGAATTAATATATAATAGCATCTTTTTTATATAAATAGAAGATGTATTCCATCCATTTAATATTTAAAGTTATTTACAATCTACACTGCTGGCCATACAAAATGAAGGGAACATGCAAACCATATGAAATTTATATTATGCGTTGGCCGCGATGAAGTATGCAAAGCATTACCATTACAGTGGAGACCATAGCGCCACCTGCAAGCTCTATATAAAGGGAGAATAGATTGGCGATTTGAAGTAAGGCAAATTTTTTTTTCGTGCGTTTTTTTTCTTCTTCTTCTTTCTGCGTAAGCTGTTTACCTATGCCTCGTGGAAGACATTGAGCGTCTTTTGACCAACCTTTTGAATTCGAATAGTAGTAAACTTAACTCAGTGGTGCAACAGCTCAAGAGAGCCAAAGCCTACTGTGCCTAACTCAGCATATAGTAGCCTATAGGGATTGTGAATTATCCTTCAGAGAAATCGGTCAGCGTGTTGGAGGAAACCAAGTAAATGTGATGTGGATTTGCCATCGCTGGATGCAAAAGGAAACGACGGATCGTCGGAGCTGATCGCATCCACCTCGTTGCACCACTGTCCGTGGTGACAGGTGGGTTTTTCGCATGGCAGTGATGGATAGCGCAGCAGTCACATCACGAACCGTAGCACAACAGATCCAAAAAAAAAAAATCTGTTACGCATCATTCGGTGTCCACGGTAGTGTAAATCAGCTACAAGGTTAGGTAATTTGGTATTTTTTGTTGGTATTGTGATTCATAAGCTTTATTTAAATATTTTAAAGAACAATTTTAATTTATCCAATCAAAATTTGGATATTGTGGACGACTTCATTTTTAACAAGATAATGACACCAAGCGCACTGCTCTCAATGTACAGCGCTGGTGTCTCTATAACTGTCCAAAATTCTGAAAAAAAAACCTAAATCACTGGATTTAAGCCTAGTTGAACATATTTCGAGAGAATATGATTTTTAAAAAAAGAAAACATGACATATTATAACAAAATGTGAAGTAAAAACAATAATCACAGAAGATTAAAAGAACATCGATGAAGAAATTTCACAAAAACTGACGAAATCTTTACCAAGACGTTTAAAAGTTATTGCGGACGCTAAAATTTATTCTACTAAGTATTAAATTAAGAAAAAAAATACAATATTTAAAGCTATGTTGAGATTTTTTTGAAGTGTACAAAGACTTTTGTGGCGTGATTTTTTAGCAGCGTTTTGATTATTAATTTTTTGAAATAATAGTTATATTAGGTTTTAAAAATTGGTTATATATGTTAATCCAATAAGAACAAGTTGCAGTTATCATAAAAAAAATTATAATTCTGATGTATTAATTTTTATTAGACGAAAACATTAAATTTTATGGAAAATTGTGTAAGTGTATGAACACTTTTGTGGTCCACTGTATAAAAATTTTATGGTAAAATACGTTGTTTTCAATATTGTTTGTTTAAGTAATAAAAAGCTTTTTTCCCATGTATGATTTAGAAGAATATAATCAGTACTTTTAATATAACTTAAATTCAATGATATCGTTTTATAAATGATTTTTTTTTCTTTCAAATGGCGTTATGTATGACAAAAATCATTTTTAATTATCCTTTTTCTTAGCAATTTCATTCACATATCTTTTATTAACAAATCTCATTTTCACATTTGGATTCGTCATTTGTTACTAGGGGTGCAGGGGTGGCTCTAGGGTCGGACAAACCGGACCCATGTCCGGAGCGGCAAATTTTAAGGGCGGCATTTGGATCATATTGAAAAATACTTTTCTTTTACAAAAAATTCTGATAGGTTTTCTGAAATATTATTGGTTGTGTGAATTTGTTATTTCATTCAACGCATCTTATTTCCTTACTTTGTTGTTGTGGCTAATGCCACCTGTCTGACGTAGTCAGAACGAGGCCCACGAAATTCATCGTGGCAAGGGGCTAGAAGTACGACTGTTGTTGGCCTAAGCAGGTGACAGTACGATTTAGCTCGGAGAAATTCTCCGAAGGGATGATAGATGGCGCCATCACCTATCTCCACAATTTTGCCATGGAACTGGATGGGAGAGAAATATTCTCCAGTCCCCTGCACTCGTGATTCAGCCCACAAGAATTTCGGATCCACTGATTTAACGAGCAAGTTCTCCGTGTGCACTCGGAGGGTATTCGGTGGCATCGAACCCAGGCCTTCCGGTCTGGAGTCCGATGCTCTAACCACTAGGCTACCCACGGCCACTTTGTACTCTATATATTTAATGACAGTTTTCTTAGGTTGAAACTTGAAGGGTTTGAGGCCTGGTATATATGTTAAATCATGGAATTTAATATGTTTACACATCTTTCACTAGTAACTTTCTTTTTTTCTTTTTACATTGATTTGATTAGTATGTGTACTTAATTGTCGTGTGATTGACGACATTAACTGCCTGTTTTCAAATGGTCAAAATATAATTCATATATTCTATATATATAAGCTGCATTAATTATAATAAAATAATCTAAGATCAAAGAGATTATGCATGTTCTGAGATAAAATTAAACATGATTCAATATAATTTTCATTTGTATTAATCAGTCTAAAAGATAACTGATTGATATTGTAGACATAGGACACCTCAGTAACCAATCGTAACAATTGGTTCAAAGCAACTAGTCAAAAAAAGTCAGTGTAATAGGAAATTAAGTTATAGATGTTTAATAACATCCTGTCACATTATCTCCCCCTAAAACAAATTTAATCATCTAAGCTGATAGTCTTCGCTTTATTTTTGAAGTGATAACTTCTATTGGCACGATTTGCTTGAGAGTGAACTTGAATGAACGTCACGCTCGGGAATGTAACGCTCATTCGGCATATCTCGGCTTCAGTCGGACATTCACACCCCTAAAAAGGAAAGGAGGGATGTTTCTCCCCGCCACTCTGAAACCTGTAGTTTGACCCCCCACCAATAAAAGTAAAAGTAAAGTTTCTAGCAGGGCCGGTGTAAGGGGGAGGGGGCAAGCCGGGGCCCTGCCCGGGGCGAAAACCTTAGGAGGTTGCAAACTGGCTGTAAATTTAACTAGTTTATGAGGAAAATAAACGAGTTAGAATAGAAATTCGACAAAAAAAATTTTTTTTAATGTGTATGCAAAATATTCACGTTTTCTATGGAGTCCTAGAGGTCTTTTTTTTAACGAGTATTCATTAGTATTTAAAGTCGTATTTCCCAATGCTGGTCCCATGGGGGAAGGGGGAGGGGTGATAAAGAAGAATTTCGGCATCCGGTTCCTTCTCGTTCAACTAATTTCCTATAACTGTTACAGCTTTGCATGCGTGAATTCGGGTACTATTGAAAGAGATAGATTTTGGTAGAGATTAGTCTCAACAAAAGTGATGAAAAGTATGGTCAAGTTTTATGAATGAAAAGAAAGGGGCAGAATGACACTGAGAAAAAGACCCTTTTTTTGAAGAAAACTGAGGGAACAATTTGACTTCCCAACTAATTCTTTTAGTTTCCTGTACTTATGCAGACAAGACAAAGTAGGACAACAAAAAAGGTAACAATATTTTCATTTTCAAATTCTTTTTTAGATTTTTAATGCCCAGGAATTTTAATCATTGCGTAAGATAAATTGAAAACAAAAAATTATTTTGCTGTATTTGCGCTTTTTCTTTTTTATTTATTTATTTATACATAACTATAATTGTCATCAGTTTCGTAGAATATTTTCATGCTGATTAACATTTTTAAGTATGTGTGTTTTTGTAGCTTGAATGTACCGTAATCTTCTTAAAACATTTTCAATTGACATTATTATTCAAATGAAAAAATATTATTTGCCTCTCGTATAAAAATAACTTCTTTAGTCGCTTATAAAGGACAATAGTAGGTAATTTAAAATGCAAAACATTAATAAGCTTTTGAGTACTTTCATTAATTATTTACCATACATAAAGGATCCTAACAGCAATAGCTCGAAATTGAAATACAACGTAGTTATATTTATTATGATGATTTTGTTTTGTAATCGTAATATATTGTGATAATTTTGTTTAGTAATAAATGATCTAGTATGTAATTGCTAAATATTTAATTTATATTGCTTCAAACTGTTAAAAGAATTTTCAAAGAAAAAATAAGTTAATTTTACTTACATGGACACTTTTTTCTTTTTTTTATTGAACGTAACATGTGAAATAAATATATAATTTTTCTAATCTATTCTAAGACTGTTAAGATAACCATTCTTTTGTAAGGTTAAATTATAAAAACTTGAACAATATATATATATATTGCCTGGTATTGCCATTTTAAAAGGAATTTACACGATACATTTTTAATTATGATCTTTTAAATCAGTGATTCCCAAATTGGTCTGTGACGACCTGCAAGAGGTTCACGTCAGCAAAAAAATAATTTGGGGTCAATGAGGTGTAAGTGGAGGTCTATGTGATATTGGCTCTTATTAAACTAGATTGTGAATTCTATTTTAAAAGAAAATTTAATTAATTGGAAATCAAATTTTACTTATTTAGCAGATTTATTTACTAAATTTAATGACATTAATTTGCCCGTACAAGGTGACAGCATAATTTATTTTAAAAACAGAATCCATCTCAGCGTTTCTTCCCAGAGTTAAACTAAAGACGTGTAATACTGGAGGTCCGGAATTTTCTCAAATTAACCCAGACAATCTGTCAGCACGTTTTAACCTACGTTCAACATTTAACTGCCTTTTATAGATTTTGAAACCTATTTTCAGAATGCTTTGACTATGGAAATACCACAGTAGGCAATCAATTTATATGGTCACATTGGGGAAAAATGTCTCATGACAACGGGAACTGATCATGATATGCACCAATGAAGATTTTAAAGTTTAGAAACGGATTCCTGCAATTTTGGCTTTAAAAAGGCAAACCTGTTATTTGTCCAGAATTATGGAACATCGTGAGGAAATTTTTAATTATTTTTCCTAGTAAGAAGTTTCAACGCAGTTGCCTGTATCCAAAAAAAGAAAGAAAGAAAGAAAGAAACTGGACCCTACTAACAGAGGATATTTAAGGTTAAACCTGACAAGATTGATACTAAATGTAGAGAATTTGTTATTGTAGCGCCAGATTCAACCCTCCCATTAAAATCAATTGTATGTTGTTTGCTTGTTTTACTTAACAGTTATTTTATATTTCAATTACCTTTTAATTTAATTAATTAACATATGTTTTTAAACTTTTAACTCTATACTTCATCAGTTATAAATTTAATTCTTTTAAAGTAGTAGTAGTAGTACTAGCTGTCAAAAAGATATTTTTAAGTTGATAAATTTGCAAAAATTCAATATTAATTAAGCAGAGGTCTACCCCATACCCAAAAACATGGCAAGAGTTCTATGAGACAAAAAAGTTTGGGAACCTCTGTTTTACACGGACAATTTTAAAGCATATTTAATGCAATCTAATAATTAATTATTTGTATAATTAATTATATATATTAAGTGTATAATTAATTACACATATTAAGTGTATAATTAATTATATATATTATGTGTATAATTAATTATAAAAATACATAAAAAAATGTATAAAATACTTTTAAAATATTGTAAAACATTTCTGTATGCTACTAATAAAGTTCATCAAAATGCATATTTCGAAAATTTTAAAAATTGAGTTAATAAATTATCTGCCGTTTAATATGGAAGAATTTTAAGAAAACATTTAAAAAACTTTAAGATTTTAAACCAAAAAAATACAAATATTTAACTCACTGCAAAAACATCCTTTAGATAAATAAGTTGTAAAATTTCAGGCGTGAATTTTAAATTTCGAAAGACGATTATTAAATATATAATTAATTTGAATATATAGTGATATCAAAATAATATAGAATTAGCTACCCTAATAAGCAGACAACAATGACTTGAAGCCTGAATAACTTCCAAAGCATTTTTAAAATTAAGTTTCAATCTTATTAAAATATGTTTTATTTGTGATAAATACATAAAGGCTTTAATTCTCAATCGTTTAAATGCAACGAATACAAATATAAAATACTTCAGAACATAATCACTCATCCAAGACATAAAGGAGAGGCTCTTAGTCAGTGTCCCGTAGAACACTCTCTGGTGCACTAAAAATTAAAAAGTTGATGTTTTCAGTGTGCAATAGTTTTTATTTACTATTTCATTTTACAGTTATATTTCTCAAAAATCCTTTAAAATGTATTTTTCGTGATTGTGAAAAGGTTTAAAAGCATTAATATGTATATTTAAGAAAAAAAATTCTAGTAATAATAGGTTCCAATCTACAGCAATATTTAAAATCTTTAAAAAAGGCAACATTAAAAATGTCAAAATTATGACAGAAGTTTCTTATAAAAACAACAGGAAAAGGATTTAATTAAAGTTTTATCGCTACACAGAACAATAATTAATGTGTAAGAATATAAGTACTATTTTTTTGTTGTATGTTCCTAGTATAAAACTATTTAATTAAAGGGGAAGCAAAATGTGCATTACAGAAATAAAAATATGATGAACACAATTTCTTAAGTAGATAAGCGATTTCAAACAAAATCGTTGGGAAAGCCGATTAGATGCATTAAAACCACTAAGGTATCAAGTAGGAGGGATATACGAGGCTTTACTTGCTGTCTGTAATATATAATTCGGAGATTGATAACTCTATAAGAGTTGAGGCTTCTGGAGTATTAAGTTGTGTTAAACCATTTAAGTTCTTATGCTGAATTGTAATTTGGTACAAAATCTTAAATTGTATCAATCCTATAAGTAAGCTCTTGCAGACAGAAGACTATGATTTGCCATCTGCTATGGAGTTCTTGAAAAATCGTAAAGATTTTTTCAAGGATCTTAGATTGGACACAACCTTAAATGAAATGCTTTGCGACGCTCGAGAATTCGCTGACGAAATTGACATACCGGCAAAAATTTTGAGCTCACCCAGCCACTTCATAGAGTTCGAAGAAGGAATGTTAATTCCGACTATGAGGCACGAGAAGATCCGATAGAAGATCCTACTTTGAAATATAAGGCAGAGTTTTATTTTTTTCACATTAGATCAATGCACTTGAATCCAGGTTTGATTTGATCAATACCCACAGCAACTATTTTCAATTTTTGTACAATATTTGTGTGTGTGTGTGATTTAAAAGATACTCCTTGAAACACGACGAACTAAAGTATTGTAAAGATCTAGAAACAGTGTTAATTGATGGGAATTCATCGGATATAAACGCGCTGGATCTGGCAGACGAGATAGTAGTGGTTTAGGCTTTGCTAAATAAAAATGAAAGTCCAATCGAGATGTTAAAATTCATATCGAACCTGGGTTTTGCTCCAAATCTCGGTATAGTTTTAAGGATATTGCTTACTCACCCAATAAGTGTGGAAAGGGGAGAAAAGAGTTTCTCCAAATTAAAATTAATTAAAAAAGTTTTTACGTTTTACAATTACCGAGGATCGGCTAAACGGCTTGACAACAATAGCCATTGAACAAGAACTGGCTGAAGAAATTAATATTAAGGAAATTATAAAAAAAAATTATCAGAATTAAAAGTGAAAAGAAACACTTTTAAGTTTAACTCTTGGTTTAATTGTATTTTTAATATGTAATTAAGTTTTAATATTTAGTGATTCTATAATTTGTTTTAGTGCTTTTTTAATATTTGTATTTTACAATTATACACTAGAAATGATTCTTTTTTTTTGTGCAACCCTAATTTTAATTTAGCGCCAAAAACATAAATTAATAAATTAGTATTTTTTGATAACCAAAACTTCAACATTATTGATAGCAATTTTTTGCTCTCGTTTTATTTTACCACGAAGGGTGGGAAGGGTTTAGGTTATCTCTTTAAATTTTTGTTATAAAAGCGCGGCAATTTACCTCTTTGCCCGGAGCGGCGAAACTGCTAGCGCCGGCCCTGTTACTAGCTTCGATCTAAGTGGGGTTTCCCCCCTCCCTCACCTCTTTCTAGGGCAGGGGTTGCCAACCCAAATGACCTCGTGGACCACTTTAGAAAAACTTTACAATCTCGAGGGGCATATAAATATATATCTTTACATTAGATTTGGATCCATTGCAAACATTTGTTGGAGTGAAAATTTAAAACAGATTGATATATTATTATTGTTTTTATTGTTTTTCCTGTATACAAACATAGATAGTATAATAATAATAATGCAATGGTCAAATAATGTTTAATTTATTTAATTAGTAACATATCTGCTTCTCAACTCTGTTCTGATTGTGTCATATGTATATACATATTTATATTAATTGTAACTATTTAATAAAAAGTAGCTAAAGTAAAATTTTTCTTTGTTGATCTATGTAGGAGTTGACTTAAAAAACAATTTTTTTTTTATATTACTTGTTCAAAAAACAGTCACGTTTTTGCAAGTCGATCTCAATGCATGTGTATTTGCGTATCGTAATTCATGTTGCAGATTTTCGTGCGTTAAGTTTGAGCACGATTTATGTTTGATAAATTTCAATTTAGAAAAAAAATAAAAGATTCGCAGTAACAGAAGCAGTATGACAAAATAATAACAGTTATGGGATTTATTTTTTTACAAAATACACACACGCACGCATACACTTTTTAAACAAAAAATATTGTACAAAATAGTCGAATTTTGTAAAGTTGTAAAGAATCTAGCCAGCCGCAACAAAATTATTCAAGGCGGGCCACATGCGGCCTCCGGACCGCGGGTTGGACATCCCTGTTCTAGGAGAATGAATGCAGAATTTTTTCTAATCCTAGTTGAAGCATAAAAATGAAAAGTAATATTTTTTAAAAATAGGCTTAGAGAGAAAAAGAAATCCTACACTGAAATTAAACATAAAATGTAGAAAAAGGACAAATTTTTATAGAACTAAGTATATAGTATTATTATCATTAGGAATTTGACTTATAGATATTTAAATAAAATTTTGAATCTAAAGGATTTATAACTTATTTCAGTTACCATAAACCTACTGTTTCCTTCTTAAAATACAATTAATTCCCAAACATGATTGTACATTTCGCAAAAAAATATTACTCTATGAGTACAGACATATGAAAAAATAATTTTATAGGATAACACTAATATCCCCTAGTTTTTATTCGCCGAAGTAATCCCTGAAATAAGATTACAAAATTTGCAATTATCACTTCTATCGTGTGGTTATAAGCACACACACTTTTTTTATTATTATTTTAATTGCTTTTTTAAAAAAAATAGCGAATATTATACTCCAAATTAAAAAGAAATATTTTCGGAGAGACGAAGGAGAAAAGTTAAGCTTATTCAGAATATGGTTCATAAAATCATTGATCATGTCAATTTACAAATGTTAATAGCTCCAGCTGATGTTCAGTTAACATTGTGTCAATTTTACATGGAAGGTTGTTGAGTTTTTAAATAAATGTTTTCAAATTTAATTGAGAGAATAATATAGTTATTTCCTTATTTCTCAATCAAGTTCTGCAAAGCTCGCTCCTCTGGCGAGTATAAGAATAGAAGTAAAAAATAAATAAAGAGAGAAAAAGATTTTACCGCACACACATATGCTCTACAAACACACAACTAACAAAAAAAACCCTTTTTGTAGACGAAAACATGCTCCTATAAATGTTTTGTCTCAATGTTTTAGAAAAACAATGATTTCAAACAATATTAACTTATAAGCATCATTTAGGTTTTTTTTCCTCACAAAAATTATAATGTTAATCATATGTCTTTAAGATATTCTGAACGAGTTTTCCCCCCTTTTCTCTTAAGGAATTGATTCTAATTAAAACAAAATAAAAACCTGTGATTGTATTCTGGGTTTAAATGTATACTGAACTGTTTCACATCATACAATACTAAGTGAGAGAGAGAGTTTATTGACGTCGCCCAATAAAGTAACACAAGAGCTATCGGTAGATCACATAGTTCTTTGAAACATTTGAATAGAAAGAAAATGGTTGTGTGAAGTTTTAGTCTTATGATTTGTTCGATTTTTCCTCCTTCATCACTTGAGTTTCGTTTCAAACATATTTTCGTCATCAACTTTTTCGGATAAGTGTACTTTCCATTCTCATTGTACTTTTTCTAGATAATTAATTAGTAAAAGCATATTTAATGGGAATATTTTCTTCTTTTTTTTTTACCTGATGCGGAATAGGAAGACAAAACGCGAAACATAATTTCAGCTAAAAAATGATTTAGATAAAAAAAAAAAAAAACAAATTATAAAGAGAATTTGTATACACATACTTACATCAACTTATCATACGTTGTCCTATTAATTTAGAAACATAAGGCATTAAGTCATGTTTTTTTTCTATAGGAAAAGTTTGGGCTGAATTTCTTAATAAGTCCTTTAGAAAAATACTAATTTCAGTCAGTTTATTTCATGGGAAAATCTTTCCTAACAAGTTATTTTGCTTTGTTCTGACAGTTTAATTTATTATTCTTTAGTCACATTAATATAAACCAATTCATTCCTTAAGGACTAAAACTTGGTGGGCTAAAAGTTTTTTTTCTTCTCAGTACCTTTGTTGTTCTAATCGGTATCGTTTATCTGACTGATGATTGTGTACTTATGGGATTTGTCTAGTAGGGTAACGTTGAAACGTATCGTTAAAACTAATGTTATGAGTAAAAGACACCGCTACTAATAGCCGGCTAGCTTTAGTATAAACTTTTATTAAAAATTTAGTATAATTACAGAGAGATTGTTTTTATTATGAGCTCATTACACATCATAGCCGTTCTTTTTGTGCTTTGTTTTAGTTTAACATCTAGCGATGAACATAATCATAAAGTAAGTTTATTTGCACAAATGTCTTTGTCACCATACTCTTTTCATTGTATTTTATGATACAATTATCTTCATCTTCTGATCTGTTGCACAAAATCCTGTTTGCATTTTGATACTCTGATCATGCACATGCTAATTTTCGAGATCCCGGTTTGCCTATACATATTACGGCATATACATATTGAACAAATACATTATTTATTCTCTTAAAAAACAACGTATATTTATTTAAAAAAGTCAGAACTGCTAAATTATTCATTTTGAATGAATGATTACATTTTTGTTTTTATATATCAAGTATGATGTGGGTGTGACAAAATGTAGTGAATAAGGACTTATTCCTAGGCGACGTTTATTTGTGTACGAGAAGCAAAGTTTGTTGTTTTGGAAACTATGCTTCCATTTAAAAAGAACTAAATTAAAATTATTTTTTTTTTACTGTTTGAGTATTATTGATCTTGGATTTCTTTTATTCTTCCTACAGAGTTTAAACTTTACATACAAAAGTTTTAATTTTTAAAAAGTGCAATTTTCTACAGTTTCTTTTTATAGCACTTTTTTGAAAAGTTTTATGTTTTTTCTTTTCCAGTACAGTTATATATAATCAATATTGTGCAAAAAATACACTAAATATGTATAATGCAGGTGAGGTATGTTAATTTACAAGTAAATTATATACGTATGCTAAATTATTTTATTTTAAATTTTGTATGAGTACCGCTTTTGATTTGGAAGTCTGTTGACATTACAATCTATGTTTTGATTTACATATTCGCAAAATGGTGAATGTAACAAAATTTTATCAATTCAATTTTTTAATCATCCAAGGATTTATTTATTTTCACTACTGTTTATGCCTGTTTGAAGGAAACTCTTCTAAAACTAAATATCTGTGTGCCATTTTCTTATTTCTTCCTCTGTTTGAGAATTTTTTACAGGTTTAGCAAATTGTTTTTGTGCTAGTAATATGCCAATTATTCATCTGTTCATACCATTAATTATTCATGTCAATGGTAGGAGAACATTAATGTGTAATAAATGATCAAATAAATTTATTAATTGTATGTTATGTATTTGAAGTATAGTATATTACAGTCAGACCTCAATTTAACGAACCTCTATTTAACGAATTTCGCGATTTAACGAATTTTTCTTTCCCCGATTAAAATGAAGGCAAAACCCCCTGTTTAATAAATAATAAACCCTGATTTATAACTAGTTATTTCAGCTGGTGAAACATTTTTTTTATTACTTCGTATTAGAAAAAATTGGATTTTTTTTTCAAATGACACATTCTTACTCTCTGGAACAAAAAAAAAAAAAAGGCTTTTCTTGTATGTGGCAAATATCTATATTGAGGAAATTTTTGAATTGTCAGAGCAAATAAATAGCAATTCTCTCTAATGCAAACATTGATAAAGAAGTTCCCATCAAAACTGTTAAATTTTCTAATGTTTTACATTGTTTGAAAACTGAAAACATACCTCTCTCTCTTATGTAGCAGGATATAAATAATGTAGTATTTTTTCTTTTCATTAAATTGAAAAATAACTTTTTCGTGTCACGAATCAAGGATTTTCATGCATCTAAGTTAGTATTTTAAAATTTTCAGTTAACTGGTACACAATAATTCACTTATAGTACTTTTAGCTGTTGAATAAAAAGTGTGTAATTTCTAACTATTGTGTAGTTGCTTATAAACTTTTCAAAAGGTAAATGCAAACAAATGTATTTTGTTTGGAACATCGCTCTCCCCAATGTAACAAATAACTGTAATTTAACAAACAAAAAGTTCACTCCGGATGAATTCCTTTAATCAAGGTCTGACTATTTACTGGCATTTAAAATGCAAAATATTAATTAAAGAAGGAATACTAATTTTGTTTATTTGATATGAAATTGAAAATAAAATTCATTTGAATTTTATTTTCAATGTAATGTAACTACAATTTTTTATAGGTAGTTTAAGTGGTAAAATGTATTCATTCAAATCATAGGCTATAATAGACAAGTGGTTATGGCCGCAAACTATTGGCCAGCATTTTTTTTTATCGAGTTATAAGTTTGATTTTTGGTCTCACTAAAGATCCTGCCCTTTAGAGGGACTGTTGCATGTTAAATTTGTTAAAGCCCAAAGTTTTCACATTGGTATGGCATGAAGTTTGGCGAGTGGGGCACCAGCTCAAGTGTCATACTTATCACTAATTTTGAGATTCCTAATTACGAGGTGCATTGCAAATAGTCTGGTGTAACTTCAGAATACCATATTAGTATTTAATCAAAATTCAAATCATTGATATTTTCTAGATTTTGTTTTGAATATCATTTAATTGTTTTTAAATATTTCAAAAAGTTGTAAATGTATGGTTGAATTTTGTCAATTTTCAATGAACTTTGCTTTAAAAGTAATTTTTTAAAAATATAATAACTTTCCTATATATTAGTTAAAAATTGCTATTAATATTTTATATTGCTCATTATAAAAGCAACATGTTAAAATGTTTAAATTTTGCAGTCACCATTTTTTATAAGATTTATTTATATCAGAATATTTGCTACTTGTGTATTATTCCAACCGTATTGACGACATATGAGACAAAGCACATGGTTGCCAATTCAGCGAGTATGACACACGCGAAATCAAGATTGCCAAATTAGCGAGTTATCTTGAACGTTGGCATTGTTACGATAATGCATAAGCACTGAATGTTTTCATTCTAGTAATGAAATATTTGTTTATATTTTGGCATTTTTCATATAATTTCCAGAAATGTACAATGCTACTTCCTTTATAACTTTATAAAGACAATAATTTTTTTAAAGAATTTATTTGCTATGATACTTCAGAGGTAATTGTAGTAAATTCTTTGAAATACAGGTAAAAATATTTGTTCATTAATGTGCAATCAATGTTTACATGAAATTAAGTAGATATTTTGGAAAAGTGAGGTATAAAAATTTTATTTAATCAACTTTTCCAACTATTCTCTTTTCAAATGGAGGTAATGTAATAAAAAGCAATTATTTCTGTGATACAATTATGCATTCTTTTATCATTAAAAAATTTAAGGTTTCATATTGCTTGAGAATGATTCACTATGCATAATCTTTCAATATTCTAATGTTTAGAAAATAGTATCCCTTTCTTGAATTATAAAGTTTAGAATTGCCATCTTTTAAAAATTATTGTAATGCCTTATAAAGTTTTTCAGAATATGTATCTACTATTTATGATGAGTAATAATACAAATACAAATTTCTGGCATATGTTTATGGAATAAAAAAAAAATTACTAATTAACTATTGATTTTTTAAAAAATATTTTAATCAAATTTCTATTTTTATTTTAATAATAATGGCATCCAAATAAAATTTATTTTAGGAAATTTAATATATAATTTTTTTGCTTTTTTATTTGATTAAATAAAACAGCAGATGCTGATAAATATCTAACATTAAATTTTTCTCTATCTTATTTGTGTTCATATTCTTCCCAAGTCTAGTTTGTATAGATATACTAGCTAAAATAATTGTTATATCAACGATAATTTTTATTGGTGCTTATGTATTATCACAACAATCAACAACATGCAACTTGGATAACTTGCCAAGTTGGCAACCCCAATTTCGTGCATGTCGTATGCGCTGAATTGGCAGTCATATGCTTTGTTTCATATAAAGTTGCCAATAGGTTGCAATAATATGTAAGTACCTTTTTATTTTAATGAAATTTAACTTTATAATTACTATCTTACTTTTGTCATAAATGTAATTGAAGTAATATTTTTTATTTACAAATTGATAATTTTCATTACAAGTTTTTTTTCATTAAAATATAAACATTCAATATATATTAAAAATTACTTTGATTTTTTCTACTTTGATAAATACTTTTTGATTTTACTTTTACCATCTTCTATAAATCAAACAGGAATAATGTATGAATTTCTTCTCAAAAACTATGCCAAAAATTTTTGCTTTTTACTTTTGGATACCTAAATAGTTACAAGCTAATGCGTGACTTCCTTATTTTTCTATGGTTATCAAAACTACTTCCAAGTTCTGTTAATTCTTTTTTAGTTGTTAATTTATGTAATCAACATGAACTTGCACATTGTACATTTGCAATTTTGTAGAAGTTATGGGTAATTTCTTTTGGGGATATAATATTCATATAATTTTGTTAAATTACTTTTATTTTGATTTGTTTGAAGTGAGTGGGAGAAAATTTAATATAGTTTTTCTGTAAATAATTTTCATATTTTACTAGTTTTGTTAAATTTTCTGCAACTTTGAAACAATTCTAAACATTTACAATTTTTTTAATGCAATTTTAAAATGACTATTTTAATTAATAGTTGCTTTTTTTCTTTTTTAATTAATGGTTGCAATAGTACCACTATTTGTTTTAGTTGTCTGTTTTTCCATTCTTATTTAAAAAACAATGTATTTTTTCAGTATGAGATGAATGAAGAAGTAGTGTTATGGATGAATACTGTGGGGCCTTATCACAATCGGCAAGAAACCTATGCTTATTTCTCGTTGCCCTTTTGCACTGGACCTAAAAAAAGTATTGATCATTATCATGAAACACTAGGAGAAGCTTTGCTGGGGGTGGAGTTAGAAATCAGTGGTTTTGAAATCCATTTTAGAGGTAAAATAAGTACTATGTACTTGAAAATTCTGTGTATTATATAAAGTTTCCTTGCATATATGTTTTAAAATATATTTAAGCCAACTATGTTGAATTTCTACTAAATTGTAATTATTAATGAATTTTAAGAAATTTCAAAAGAATGTTTTAATGTGTGTATTTGTTTTTATTATTTAGGAAATAAGTTTCAATCCATTTCTTTATATATAAATATTAACAGAATATAATTCTGTTAGTTTCTTTGGTTAATCACTAATTTTGTTTTTTAATGTAATTCTGTAAGTGTATATATATTGATGTATGTTAAATTATATATATATGTTTTCACTGGAATGAAACATGTTTTGGGGACATTGTTATCTGGTTGCAGTCATTTAATGAATTGATGAGACATTTTATAATTTTAATGCCACATTTTATTCATTTTAACACATAAAGTAACAAAAGGAATAGGAGCTACACAAACACACATGAACATAGACAGTACGCAAAAGCGTTCTTTTTTACATTCTAAAGATCTCTATCTTTACGTTTTCTCAACCAGAAGCTTTGAGAATCATATGATTTTCATTCGTTTATACCATGATTGGTCACAATCAGTAATTTATTCTACAATGCATCATCATAGCTTGAAATGCACCTATGTAGTTTTGAGGTGATACAGTTGGGGTTGAAAGAATATTTCCCAAATCACAGGTAAAGTAAAAAAAATTATCATATAATGTCTTGGAGGATTCAACATCATGATAAATTAAAATCCCCCCAAACAGAATTGAAACAGAGAATTGTCACACACACACGCATGCACGCATACACACACACAATGTGAAGTAGAGATGTATTCATTTTATGAATTGTAGTCGTGTGTGTGTCAATTAAAATTCAGGATATACATCAAATAATCTTTTATTTTGGTAATTTTAATCTCAGAATTCAGCATCCTGTCTGTTCAAGCACCAAGCAATCAAGAGAGAGAGAATTATCCATTTTCTGCATTTTTTTTTAACTAAGTGGAGGGAAAACATAATAATGTGTTCAAATGAAAGGAAATATTAGTTATTTTTAGAAATTATATACTGAAGTATTTTAAGGAAAAGTCAATTGTTCAGGCATGTCTAAGCTATTAAGGTATTTTTTTACTAGGTTTTAACCCTTTAACACTAAATTAAATGAGACTAGCGTTTTTGAAATACGATATTCATAATTATGATTTAGATATAAATAAATAAGATTTAAATATTAATTTGTTAATATATATATGTATATTAACTTTTAAGGTTCTAGCAAATCATTACTGTAAAACTAATACTGTGAAATTGAAATATTGTAACTTTTGACAGTTAAGTGTGCTTTGAGGAATTTTTTTAAAAAAAGGAAATTCTCAGCTATGCTGAATTGAATACTGAATTAAAACAAATAAGTTAAAGCTTTGTCATCAAAATTATTACACTATATTAATGTATTCGTTATTCGACAAACTGATTTATTACTATTTTTTATACTTTTTATAGCAAATTCACCAAAAAATCCTTATTGTGATGTAGATCTTAATGAAGAAAAACTCCAAGCTTTCATTTATGCAGTCAAAAATCATTACTGGTATCAAATGTATCTAGATGATTTGCCTGTTTGGGGTATATAATTCATTTCTCATATTTCTTTTTTTTATTATTTTTAATGTGTGTGTGTACATGCAGAATGTGAAGATTTCTCTGAATTTATTATGTAAAAGGAAAAATATATTAATTAAAATTTTAAATAGGAACTTCAGATTAAGATAAAAGAGGATAATCTATCTTAATAAAATTTAGATTTAATTTTGGAAACTAAATTATTAGATCAATTTAGTTCTCGAAAATTAATAATTTGAAAAAATTAAATAAAATTTAGTAGCATTATGTGTTATCATTATTTTTATATTTATTTATGTTTTATTAACATTCTAAACATCAAGATTTTATTTTATATTAGTCAAGACACCTGCTAGTGGTTAAAGCATTTAAAAAGTATTGTTAAATTTGTCTTTTGAAAATTATGTTTCAAATATTATGCTGATAGTTAAATTTGAAATAAAAATTGTAAAATTGGAAATTTATTTGAATTTTTTTATTATTATTTTTTCCTTTTAGGAATTGTTGGTGAATATGAAGAAACTGAAAACAGTTATTATTTATGGACCCACAAAAAGTTTGACATTGGTTATAATGGAGACCAAATAGTAGATGTGAATCTTACCAGTGAAGCAAAAGTAAAACTAGAAAAAGGAAAGAAAATTACCTTTACTTATGAGGTGATTTAAATGTGATCTTTTACTTAAATTTGATTCAATTAAATATTTTTAGAACGTTTGAATCATCAAAAGTTAAATAGTGTCTGTCAATTTAAATAAGATTTTTCAGTTAACTATATAAAATTGACAGTAATTGTAATACTATTTGTCACTTGATATTTTTGTAATTAAATCATTGCCCTTTTAATTTCCATTTTGTGCTACTCCCCACCCTTGGCCTTTTTCGAATTTTTAAACCAAATTTTACTTAAAAGCAATTTCACAAAATAATAATTAAAACTCAGAAGAAAGGAATGATGAAAGATTTAAATTCTGGAAAAGTTTTAAAGTTATTTGTAGCTTATTATAAAATGCATTTTTGTGATTTTATTAAAAGAAAAAAATAAAAATCGTATTTTGGTAGAAACAGAAGTTTTTGTGCCTCTAATGTTAACTTAATATTTCCATATGTATCTTAATAATGTGATTGTCATAAATACTTGATACTTACTCATTTGTAAGCTTAAATAAGTACTAATATGTGTCTACAAAATCATTTCAAATACAGGTGAATTGGAAGCCTTCTAATGTAAAGTTTGAAGACAGATTTGACAAGTATTTGGATCCCAGCTTCTTTCAGCATAGGGTAATACATTCTTAGCTTTCCCTCCTTTTTCTTATATATATTCCTAATCATTTTTAGTTCGTAAAATATTTTCTTAAAATCTAGATCCATTGGTTTTCTATCTTCAATTCCTTCATGATGGTTATCTTTCTTGTTGGTCTTGTCAGCATGATTCTTATGAGAACTTTACGCAAGGATTATGCTCGGTACAGCAAAGATGAAGAAATGGATGATATGGTATTTAAACCTCAAATTTTTGGCTTTTGTTATAATTTAACTTATACACAACAATATTGTTAAAATACTTGGTTTTCAACAAAAAAAAAAGTGATATTCTGATTTTTGTAAAGATTTTCTTTCTTATGTTAAATATTTCAGAATTTTTTTTTCCTCAATTGATTTTTTTTCAGTCAATTAGTAAAATGCAATATATAGTGACTGTTTGCATTCTAAGTTGAAGTGGTAATTTGACTTTTTTAACTTAGATATGATAAATAAGTTTCATTTTACATTTAAGATTCATTTTAGTCAAATCTTAAGTTAGAAAGCGGATGACTTATAAATTAACTTAACTGATAACTTTATTTGCATATTTTTAAAATAGTGAAAATTGATTTGTAATATAAGTATTAAAGTAAAATAATACTAACAAAAATCAACCAATATTAAAATTTTAAACATTTTGAGAAGAATATAAATATTTAAATTATTATTTCTAACACCAAGAAAATTTTTAAGTACATAAAAAATGTTATTTACAGTAAATTTGTTAAAATCAAACACTACAAAATGTCATTCAGTAAGATAAATTATCATTTGACTGAGTTCATTTACGCCAGTGTAAATTATTCATAAAATACCTGATTTAAGAAAGCTTTCATATTGTGTAAAGAAGTTAAAAGTGTTACTTCAAAAGGCAGTCAGGGGAAAATTTTAAATTCAAAAGGTGAACAAGGCTAAGTGTCTTGTACTTTGCTTCCAGGATGAATCCTGAATATAAAATCTCAAAATATAATATTAAGAATAGTTGTTGAAAGTTCTGATATACTCTATAAAAATAAAAAAAAAGGAGGGAAAAATTTGAATTTAAGAAATGTTAATGTTAGCATTATTTTCTTGTTTTAGAGTATCTCAAAATTTTTAAAAATCATATTGGTATTCTATCACCATTATTTATAAAATTAATTATTATCAATGTGATTTTGGAAAAACTTAAATATGAACTTTCCTAACTTTCTTGAAAGTAAATTGAATTGCATTTAAAGAAACTAATTATGCATGTTTTAAGACATGTTAATATTCAAAATTTACAAATCTTCCAGTTTTGTATTGTATTTGTGATCATAGAAATGAAATTATTTCAGTATTGTGCAGATATTTGGTATTTCAGTTGTGGTTATTATATTGTTACATTTATCAGGAAAATAATATACCGTAAAATCCGACGTATAACACACAGTTTTAACACAAAAAATGAGATCGAAATTTAAGGGTGCCCGTTATACACCGGGTATGAAAATGATAGCTTCAAAAATAAAAAAAAGAGATTAGCATAAGAAAAATTAAGCTTCTACATAGATTGGAATACTATATATTTGAAAGGAATGGCATGTGTGTGTGTGCCTAATGAAGTTAAAGGGTTTTGATTCTAATAGTATACTATGTTTTGAAAATCCTGGGATAATAACTTGAATAAATGATTTTAAAACATACAAGCATTGTACACACACACTTCTGGTTTCTTTGTAAAAAAGGGGATGCGCGTTATACGGCGAATATACCTAAAATTTAAAAAATGCAGCTTGAAAGTATGGGCGTGTGCTATATGCCAGATTTCTTTTTAAAACTTGATTCAGAATTACAAGGTCTTTTTTGTCTAAAAACTTTTTTTTAATCAATCAATGCAATGTTGATAAAATATTGCAGTTCAACAATGTTAAGCAGAATTTTTTTTAAAAAAAACTTTAGCCAATACTTTTGTTTTCAGAGAATTTTTAAATTAATTTTTTTATTGCTGTTAAAAACATAATATTTAGAAAAGTTATTTTGTATTAAAAGTTATTGTTTACAGTTACAAAAATTTGTATTTATATATATATAATTTTTTTCTATGCATGTGACACTACATTAAAATTCATTGCAGGAAAGAGATTTAGGGGATGAATATGGTTGGAAGCAAGTCCATGGGGATGTTTTCCGACCTCCCGTGTACCCAACTCTCTTCACAGCTTTAATTGGATCTGGATACCAAATCACTGTTGTTATTCTTTGTGTAATAATGTTTTCTATTCTCGGAGAACTTTATACAGAGTAAGTGCTTAAAAGACAGATGTAAATTCACTTTTTTTTCCTTATTAGATTTATAATCTTATGTTTTAAGCATCTGTGTAATTAATAATTGATTTTTATAATTCATATTGTAATTTCATATTAATGTTAAATAAAAATTTTGTAGGTGAAATAAACATAAAATTTCTATGATTAATGAGACAATATTTGAAGATTTTTTCAAATTTTTCATATTACTATAGTTTTTTGTATAGAAATACCATATAATTAAATAAAAGGAGCCTTTAGATATTTGATAATTTTTTTAAACGTTGAAATTTCTAAATATTTTTTATTTATAGGAGAGGTTCCCTATTGAGTACATCTATATTTGTGTATGCAACTACATCACCTATCAATGGATACTTTGGTGGTAGTTTATTTGCAAGAATGGGTGGTAAGGATTGCTTAAAATTGTATTACTTTTTTTTTAGAAATTAACAATTTAGTTTATTTTGACAAATTGGCAATTTCACAGCCAATTTCCTTTACTTCTGAAAAATTTAGAGTACACAATTTTTTCAAGTTGGTTTTTGAATATTTAAGTATTTTTAAAAGATTTTCTTTCCATATATATTGAAATTAACTTACTTATTTGGAAACATTTCCTTTCTAAATTTGATAGTTCATCTATTGATATTTTTGTAACAAATGCTTGATATTAAGTTGTTATTTACTAGGTTAAATTTTGTAGATTAGCCGTCCTGCGAATCGATAGTAAATGCATTTCTTATATCTTTCTATACCTTATAAATGTTTTTTTTTATTTCATAAATTAAAAAATTTGCAATCTGTAATTGAAATGATTCTTTCTTCTTTAGATGCAAAATTTTCATTCAGACATTTCTTTTTATGGGACAAAGTATCCATTTTGATCTTTTTCTTTCTACCTTTTATAAATCCAAAATGAGCAACACAAATTTTTCCAAAATTTCTTTTATAAATAAGAATGTATGTACATGATGATCATAATTAAACTTGGCCTGCTCAGAGCACTTTGCAGCTGTAACTAAATATATTGGTAGACAATTCAAAGGATGCACTAAAGAGGGTTCTGCAGAAACAATTGTTTAAAAAAATGTCCACTATATACCGCATTGTATCAAAATACAAATAAGTTGCAAATTTTAATAAAATCATCTTTGTTAGATTGTTTATCAATGTAAAGTATATTGTTTTCAATGTAAACCCCTTGTAAAATGTGCAGGTAATGAACAATGTGCTCGATAGCTGTTTATCAGTTATCTGTTGCTCGGAGCTGTTGTCCTTCAAATCTACCAAAGTCATAACAATTTTCAATAAACCATGCTCTTTAAATTATTCCTCAATTAAAAATCGCATAAAATGAAATCTAGAGATTAGGCTGGTCGATTTGTGGGAAAGGAATGACTAACCACCCTGTCATCAGTAAAATGTTGTCATAAAATATCTCTGGATACAGAGTCCATTATCATCAACTTCCACTTGGGCTAGAAAACTCAGGGTGAATTATATAAGCAATGATCAAAGTCTGTAGCAAACAGTTGCTGTTTGTGGCTCATCTTACACAGAAAAAGAACAAATTGCACTATTTTTTATCTGCATCTCTGAAATGACATCTGCATTAAAAGGCTTTCACTCTCTACCATGTTAAATACTTAACAACCCAATTTCTTTCAAGATATGTATCACACCTTGTGGAGACGTTAGCACAACTCCAATTGCTATTAAAATACATGAAGAGTTGCTACAACAGTTTTTTGTTTTTTAAAAAACAGTTTTATGATTTACACATGTAAACTATTAGCCAATATAACTGAAAAAAAAATGTTATTCACTCCATCTCTTTTTATAACTAAACCTTGTACTCAATCCTTCTGCTTTTGCAAATCAGATTGTTTTCTGCCGCCCATCTGGTACAGTGGTTAGTGACACTGACTGCGGTGCTATAGGACCTGAGTTCAAATCTCGGAGAAGGCATGTATGTTTGTAAATGTATAGTGCCTTTGCGGCATGGGGGTATTCTAAATAGCCGTCAAGCCGCAAGTTCTCATGAAGTTGGTGGAAGGGGAAGAAAGGTGTGTGTGTGAGGGGGGGTCTGACCACCTCTTTCGTGTTCTCCCTCAAAATTGAGTTGGAACCGAGCCAAATTTTGCTGTCACCCGTGTGATGCTCAATGCTATGGCTAATGACAGGCGTACATGTAACTCTTTGCCGCAATGAATTTCGTGGACCCCCCTTGATCTGATGTTACTGTCAATCAGGTGGCATAAGTAACATCAACAGATCGTTTTCTTCATTTGCAATGCCACTATTATTTATCTTGTTATAATGCTTAAAAATAATAAAATAGTCAACACATATTCAGTGCATCCTTTGAATTGTCTGTCTGTAAAGTTGCAGATTAATTAAGCATTTTAATTGCATCTGCTGAGTACTTTTGAGTGATCCCAGTTTAATTATGCTCATCTCGTATAAAATATACTTCTATATATTTTATTTATTATGGATAATAAGCCACTGTAGCTGAATGGTGATGATCATGGTCTCATTGCTGGCATTGTTTCAATTATTGTGGACTCAAGTTCTAGTGGATGTACATTAAATCTGTTGAGGC